>JALBCR010002581.1:0-55241 GCA_030710515.1 Abscondita cerata
CTGTTGTACTTCGTTCAGTTACGTATTGCTATTGAAGAAAATGGGGGTGACTTTTTAAATATGTGATAACAACTAGACTTTAATCCGATAAATTATAACTTATTCCAAACCAATACGGATATTTTAGATGTAAAACTTAAAATTATTATCTTCAAAGAACATTTACGTTATGCTAATAATCCAAAAATGCTGTAATTATAATCCAATTAAATCAGCTTTTTATGAACATGTTTGCTTCAATGGACGCTCTTTTCGAATTTTAACTAACAAAATTTTTTGTTTATATTATCATTTGTTTAATAATATTTGTGGTATTGTCTACATTCGCATGACTTTCTGATACAACACGCAAATTTTCAGATTAGTTATATCAGTTTTTAAATAAAATATATATTTGAATGTGAGTTGTGCAATTTTTTGGTGTATGAAGCGTTATCAAGTCAATAAAACGACATCAAAACAACACAAAGAATAATTTTAGCGAATCGTGTTTAAATAATAATGTCTGGCAGCGTTGGCTAGAAAAACAATCAACTTCTCGTTAATAAAAATTCTGATTTGTCTATGATCAAACACACATAGCTATTTATTAATTACAATTTACAATGAAAGAATTCGAATAGAAATGAAAAAATGCCGGTTGTCATAAATTTTGGTATTAGCTGTTTAATTCTGTAAAGTCAAGAGTGTTTTTAGTGGAGGAATCAGGCTATATCAACACGAAAGGGTTGGCGTATGATCAGGTCTGCTTTAAATTATCTACAATGTCGTCACAATCATCAAGCTCGATTACATCGCCGTGTTCATGACGCTGGTTAATAATATTAATAAAGTAGCTAAATGTGAGCTTCCTACAAAGGGTTTAATTAAAGAGCTAGAGCTGCATAAAGAATATGTAATCGATGACATTCGTGCTTTCGATGGTAAATACGGCGGGCCGTGATAATTTATATTGAGGTTGTTTCTACTATTTACCTAAAAGACTGTATCGTATTTTAACCACGATGCTATTGAAGGCTTTAAGCAAAAGCCGATAGTGGTCAAGAGGGTGGGCGAGAAAAGTTACACACCGGCGTAACCGTCGACCAACTTCAGTTCGGCTTCAGACAGTGACGGTTCAAACATCCCGCGCGCGCGAGCATAAAAATATGACGTAATTTAGTTGCATAATAAATGTGAATATATTAATATCGATAGTGAAAATTAACTTTAAAATGTCGTTAAATAGTTTAACAGCAAGTGTCATAGAAAAAATAAAATATTCTTACAATTTATTAACTAAAAAAGTGTGAACGAAAAATCGAAGTATTTTTAAAACTGGTACTCAAATACATTCGTTGGCATCAAAAAGTGCAAAAGGATGAAATTCTGGAAAACACGGCATCAAGGCAGGTTATTCAGACGTTTATTTCAAATTTCACTGATATATAAAACTTTATTATGTGAATTAAAAAGAAGAAAAAGTCAGCAAAGAAGAACCGGACTAGCAGAATCTGCTGGATTGATACCGAATCCGCCTTTTCGTGCAGAATTAGAACAAGCATCATCCTGAATTTAACTCATAAATACGTCGAACCATTTTTTTCCGATTATGCGAAGCATTATGGCGGAGGGGTGCAATTGATTCGGAAAAAGAAACAAAATATAAAAATAAACTTCGTGTTATCGGTGAGTTTCTAAAGAATTCAATAGACGGTGGTGAAACGCGTGACATCAAAAACTTTTCAACTAAAAATTATTTGTTATTGATGAACGAAGCCAACGAAACGCTGAATAAAAGCGGTTTTGCTGCGTGGTTTGTCGAAAATGTCGTGCAACCGGATGAAAAATGGACACTTTTGACGAAAAAGACCTGGTGGGCGTACTTTGGCATCAATATCAATAAATGTGGAGACATTCTACACGCTTCCTCTTATTTGCCCCTGCCTCGTGAAATCGCACTCAAACGTGCCGTAATTAACATTCAAAACAAGGACAATGCCTGCTTCTTTTGTCCGCATCTATCGCCGCTCTTTGGCGCCGCACAACAGAATAAACTTCAATCGTGTTACATCGTATCCTCATTATAGTGAAAAATTAAACTTGGACGGCATCAAGCAGCCCATGACATTGGTTCCAATCCCGAAATTTGAACGTCAAAATAGCAATACTTCAATCAATGTGTACATGCTCCAAAAGAAGAAGAACGGAAAGTTTATCACGGTGCCCACGTATCTTACATCAAACGTGAAGTCTAACCATGTAAACCTGCTGATGGTACAGGATCGCTACGAGGTAGAAGTCGACGGCAGCGACGAGGATGATGGCTGTGGTGGCAACAGTGGCGATCAAGATTCTGGAGCCGGCGACTTAGATGACGATGTATGCAGACGCACCACCAATGCTGATTTCAGTACAACTCGAGATGAAGTCGATTCCAATAATAGCAGTAAGTCCTGTATTAAATTCCATTTCTGTCTAATCAAACATTTATCGCGACTTGTTAGATCACAAGTCACAAAGCATCATCACGCGATTTATTTATACGAGCGCTGCTTAAATTATTTTTCTAGCTCTGAGCGTTTGGAAAAACATAAATTAGAATGTATAAATTTAAACAAATGTAAAGTTATCATGCCAAAAAAGGATCAACAGTCGTATTTAAAAATTACGTGAATCAAATGTTATTACCTTTTATTATATATGCGGATTTTGAATGCCTTTTAATAAAACGAAATGATGACGATAGCGCTTCTTTAATTGATAAGTTTCAATATCACCAACCCTTTAGCGTAGGTTATTATTTGCACTGTGCTTTCGATAGCAGCGTGTCTTACTACAGACAGTACAAGGGGTTAGATTGCAATGAGTAATTTATAGACGAATTAATCCAAATATCGAACACATTTTCTAAAAAATATTTCGACAAAGTTGTTCCCATGTCGCCGCTAACAGACGCGGAAAAATTAGAATTTGAACGTGACAAACTGCGGAATATGCGGAAAAACGTTTCGTTTAAACGATATCAAAGTTCGCGCCTCCGAATATTTTAATGGATCGTACAGATTTGCCACGCATCAAAGTTGTAATCTAAATTACAAGTTAAAAAAAGTGATATCTGTAGTTTTCACTCTTTAACGAATTACGACGGTCATATATTTATCAGGAGACTAATTAAAAATGCAAGGGTATTTACGTTGTGCCCTTAACTAAAGAGAAATATATTGGATTTGAAGCAACCTTCGCAAACAACATGAAATTTAGATTTATCGACTCATTTAGGTTTTTGAATAGTTCTTTAGAAAAATTGGCTTCATATTTAGATATAAACCAGCTTTGTATTTCAAAACCCAATTTTCAGATTTGCGTGAAAATGAATTTAATTTGCTCGCGAGAAAAGGCGTTATGTGTTACAGTTATTTAGATTGTTATGAAAAATTGACGGACATTGTTGCGTTGCCTAGTAAAGATGATTTTTTGATAAGTTAACAAACACAAACATTTCCGATTCTGATTATAAACACGCTGAAACAGTATGGGAAGACATTCAATTTAAAAATTTAGGCAAATATGTAGATTTATATTTAAAATGCGATGTTCTTTTGCTGGCGGATGTGTTTCAAAATTTTAGGCATCGATGCATTTCAACATACGCGATTGATCCTGCATATTATATTAGTCTTCCTGCATATGCTTGGGACGCCATGTTAAAACACACTAAAATCGAATTAGAATTAATGTCAGATATAGATATTTTAATGTTTATAGAGAGAGGTATAGGAGGGGGGCTTTCTCAATGTTCCGTGCGGTATAGTAAAGCCAATAATAAATATTTAAATAATTATAACTCAGCAATGCCTGATGCGTACTTGATGTATTACGATTTCAACAATCTTTATTCCACCGGAATGACTAGCTGCTTGCCTACAGGCAATTTTAATTGGTTAAATAACAACGAAATCATTAATTTTGACTTGTTTAATATCCATTCCGACTCACACGTAGGTTATATTTTGGAAGTTGACCTGGATTATCCTGAAAAAATACACAACTCGCATAATTATTTGCCCTTTTGTCCTGAACATAAATCTCCACCAAATTGTAAACAAAAAAAAATTGTTAGCTACATTGCATAACAAAACTCACTATATAATTCATTACAGAAATTTACAGCAATGTTTAAATCACGGCATGGTCTTAAAACAAATTCACAGAATTCTCTCATTTAATCAGTCCGCTTGGCTCAAACCGTATATAGACTTAAATACGCGATTAAGAATGAACTCTCAAAACGACTTTGAAAAGAATCTGTACAAACCTTTAAATAATGCGGTTTTGGAAAAAGCATGGAAAACCTTAGAAACCACAAATTTTCATAGTAGAACAATTTTTGACAATAACACTGTAGCATTTGAGATGAGCAAAACAGAAGTGTTTATTAATAAACCAATTTATGTCGGTATGGTTATATTAGATATTTCTAAAATCCCCTATATAGCTTCCACTATGAATATGATGAGAAAATTTGGTTACGATAATTGCAAGTTGTTGTATACAGACACTGATAGCTTGATTTATAATCTTACTGATAATATATATGACGCTATGAAAGTAGATCCGCATCTTTTGATACGAGCGAATATGCAGAAAATAACGTTTTCGGTATCACGAGACGTAATAAAAGGTTGTTGGCTTAATGAAAGATGAAAACGCGGGCAGGATAATAATGGAATTTATTGGTTTAAAATCCAAATTATATATTTTCAAAATACAGCATTCAAATGTTGTCGAAGCCAGTGCAAACGATAATGTAAAAACAGTAAAAAAAAGCTAAAGGTGTTTTAGAGAGGGTTGTTCAAAATAACATTTCATTTGATGATTACTTAAAGTGTTTGATGGAAAATGCTGCATTTGTACGAGAGCAAAGCCTCATACGTTCTTTTAAGCATGATATTTTTAGTATTCGCCAAAATAAAATCGCTCTGTCAGGTTCTGATAATAAACGTTTTGTTCAATCAGATGGGATTAATACGCTAGCATGGGGCATTGTTCGATACCAAAATAGCTGCATGATAATATCTGATCTGTAATTAAATTATTACCATTATCATATTCCCATTTATTATGTAACTAAAATTACGATCTATCTTAAGTTGCTCTTGCATGTTTAATTATAGACAAAATTTTTACAATTAGAAATAAGTTACATTGTAACCAATATTTTAAGTTTTATATGTTTAAAAATAAGTAGAATGCGTTTTATAGGAGTTCGATTAGTTTGAATTCAATCAATTTTATCTCGATGTGAACTAGCGTGTTTTAAAAATTTGTAGATCTTCATAAAACGTCTTCAAATTTCCAATAGTGTATTTTTGGGTTTTATGAGCTTGCGTGTTTAAAAATATGTGAGTAAGTAATAAGTTTTATGCGTATCAATTAGTGTGGATTTGAACAATTTTAGTTCTATGTACGCATGTGTTTCAAAATGTATTCGTATTTTAGTTATAATTGATTTATGTAATTTGTGTTTACGCTCTCATGTTTTTTTTTAAATAAATAGATGCAAATATTTTTTTTTTTTATTTACAGATCTTTCTATTACATTCATATAAGTAGAGTATTTTAGCACTTATAAAACGTCCTCGGTATTGATCCAGCTGTTTTTTTGTGTCCAAGCCAGCTAACATAAAGACGGTTCCCGCGTCGTTTTAATACTTTTCGATTAGATAAACATCAGGGTGTCTAGTTTTCATAATTTCTTCTTGATAAAACCTCCACGAATCGGGTCACCGTACATATCCTCCAGTAAATACGTAACAGGGTTTGTAACTTAAACTTTGGTGATTTTAAATAACTCGGCAGTCCCCAATTATGATTGTACCCTTTTGAAAATTTGTTTTCTATGTCTCGTATCGTTATAGTCTCTGGTCACATCGTCAATTAAATTATACCATCGATAATTACCTTGCAGACTAAATAATTTATAGAGTCGGTTTTATAGTTCGAATCACGCGTTCTACTATAGACGCCTTTTTGTAGAATACGTTGAATAATGATTAATTTTTTTCTTATCCATGAGTTTCAAAAACGTGCTATTGTAAAACTCCTTTCCTGCATCGGTTTGTATACTCACCGTCGTTTTTACATTATCGGGGATCACTTTTTGGATAATTTCGTTGATATCTTTAGTAATCGTTTGTTGGATGTCATTAATTTTATTAATCGTTAATTTTAATTCGGCGTATATAGTATTCGCATAAGCGTCAATTTAGCTTTGAAGTTTGCGACTTGTAGCATCCACGTATGCCTTATTTGCACCATCAGTTTCGGTTTGCGGATATCCGACTTTTTTCAGTTGCATTTCGTTAAAAAAATATTTATCTTCCAAATAAGTTTTTAAATTGATAGCGTTATGTAAATCGAGAGGGTCTGCGATATTAATTAGTCTTCTATTTTTCATGTCGTAGTTGTTGTCGGCCGTTATTTTAAAACCTACACCGGGAGGACCTCGTAGTGATGATGCAGTCGACGGCGACATCGACGCCGATAACGGGCGTCCAAATTTATCAACAGACATGTTAAAGCGATGCTTTATGTTTAGCTTGTATCTCCCCGGATGTCTTTATAAACGTCTCTAGGGTAGGTGTTGATTGCAACAACTTTTTTGTTTAAGGTGTTCCATTAAATACACCAGAATTTGTCCTATCACTGATGTTGATACATCAAGTTCTATGGCGATGGCGGTTGGCGATGTCGCGTGCTCCTCTATTCGTTCATGTATGTGTAGCAAGCGATTTGATAGATTAGCTTTTCTCAGAAGTGGATTTTCATTAAACAACTCTTTGAATGCGGCATCCATTTTTGCTTTGACGTACCCCGGTAGCGCACTTAAAAGAGTAGCGATTTCTCCGTTCACTGTTTTTTTGTATAGCGTTAATTTTTGCGATTAGAGGTTCGATTAATGTGTTTGCACAATTGCTCGCGTTGCTATGTAAGCGGCCATTTGTCTATAGACAATTTGTTTAAGGTATGGGTGGAGATGACAGACATTATCTGTTATATAGTATAAGGCATGTTTTCGATGTAGCCGTCTTCGTATAATTCTTTTAAAATTGATATTATTTTGTTTCTGACGCCGCTGTTTCCCGCAGTTTTCTCGCTCCATAAAAACTTGTAATTCATCCATCAACTCATGAACATTGTTCCAGAATCTGTACTCTACGGGTTTTATTTCTGAATTTCTTAAACAAACCTGCGCCCCGCTGCGCCGCTTGACGATGTATGATACGACAAAATCCATCATTATCATCAATCGCTGCTATCATTACCATTTCGCTCACGACGCGCCTGTTTTTCGCCTTCGCTGATTGTGTAATAATGGCCTGATTGTATCAGTATATTTTATGCTTCTGTTTATGCTCTAATCGGAGCGTCGGGATTATACGCTCTTCTATAAACATTTTTATCATAAAGAATGCTCACATACTTAAGTTCATCTGATTTGTGAATCAGCTTTCTATCTGGTTTTTCATAAATATCATTTGTACAAGCCGGACGTGCCTTTATACAAACGTCCATTAATAATAAAATCCTTATCGCGGATAATACGCAACAGAATCTCCAATAACCCATTTATTGCTATCAGCGTCGTAATGAACTCCATACATAAAGTCAACTTTATCACCTGCATCATTCATAAGCATTTCCATATATTTTTTGTGGTAATGGATGATACTGTCGTTCTAGTAAATTTGAATACGATCTCTCTAATTCATAACGAGAACGTAGGTAATTCAGCATTCGAATAAGAATCCGACTCACCCGCAACTGTTTCGATTTCTTTTGTTGACTGTTCGTCTTCACCCTTCAAGTTTTTGTTCTTTCCATCAGCATTTTTCGATTAATTACCGACGACTCTATATTGTTAGTGGTGTTATTATTGGTTTATACGTATCCTCAAATGCTTTTCCGGCATCAAACGTTGACGCTTAAGAGCGTTGTATTTTTTACAATCGATTCTCAACTTGCTGTATCTTATTTTTTAAATTTATTTCTTTGGAATCCATTGTTCTAACTCGCACCGTGCGACGTGTGTTTGTTAACTTTGAGGACTAAACAAATTCAACACATAATACCAATATATATTAAGACGCTTTTAAATTTGCACACTACGGCGGTTCTGATTCATATGTTTTCGCGATGTTTATATCGAGAATCGGTGCTAGTATGACATCACACTGATTTATTCTTTTTCAAACCTCGCTCGGTCGATTGCATAAAAATGCCAGTGTCCTTTACGAGCCTGCTTATGCTCAATGACATGTGAGCATGTTCGATAGTTACAATTGTAGAAAATCGCTTTTTTTATCTATAACACCACATAATTGCTTACTATATATCTGACCCATTTTACTCACGAGCATATAATAACAAACTAAACAGATTCTTGTAGCTCTTAGGTAATATAAACTCGTCGAAACCTTTCGATAACGTCCGCCGTTTATATCAACAGTGTCTTTGTTAATCATTAGAAAACCATGCGGCGTAGACCAGCACTCACCACACATTTCTTTAAAAACCTGCATGCTAATTGTAGGGCTAACGTGATCATCGTACACGTGTTTCAGATTCATCTCATCCTGCTGGAAAAGGATAACAACATTTGCGTTATCTCGAATCAGTTGTTTGGGTATCCTGCTATACGTTTGCCCCAAATAAAAACAGTCTATCAGTTATGACGCCCCATGCTGAAGTATGCCTAATATTATCCTGCTTCTCTAGCGCGATATCGTCAAAAATAAATACAGAGTCAGGTTTTGCGTCGTTAGGAAGCATAATATTTTCATTATCACTGAACGTATAATAACCTATTTCAGGCATCGCAGTTAAAATCTCATACAACAGCTTGTATTTATCTTGGTTTAGCGATTTAGAGTAGACGTAAACGTTTTTAATTTCAGACCGTTTGCTTCAGTTAAAAGACTGAACATTGCATTAGTTTTTCCCAATTTGATGGCGCGATGATGGCTCTTACTGTATTCGGTAGTAAGACACGTGTTTACTCGGTTTGTCGGCGCTATTGCATAACATCATTAATTCATTATTATGCACTGGTAATCTATACTTTTGAGTCACAATTTTCATTTTTCAATTCGACCTTATCGACTGGGTTATTTAAATCATACTAAAGATATTTTAGAAGTACATACTTTGTTATTTATCAAAAATTACATCGTGTGTATATGAATATTTTTGTCTTCTATTTCGTTTTCTCTTGCATATCGATCGTATTACATCCTTTTGACTTCGCCAGTTATCGGGTTGTATTGGAAAAGGGCATCGTGGATTATTAAGTATGCACCCATATTGTTTTCAAAGTTTGCTGCGGATTCTAATTTCAGTTTAACGTCCACGGTAGAATTCTTCAAGTTCTCATTCTGGTTGGCACAGTCGATTATAACGATCGGGCAATTTTTTAAATTGTTGATAGTCGAATGTGGGAATGAAGTTGTTGATGTGACATTCGAACCGGCGCACCTTCCGACAATATTGCATTCAATTTGATCATAATAGTCTCGTTGAAAGTTAATGTAATTCCTATACGCCAATGCATACTTGTTTGTGCCAAAATCAAATTCATGGATTCATACGGATATCTCTCAGAATTAAGATGTAATCTAATATCTGTAATATTGCCACTGTCAAAAACGCTCGCGTTACCATTTTTAGACGTCTCCTTTGGTTTTCTGAAAAGCCACAATAACCCATCGGTTCTCTAATTGTGAAGACGTCTTTATCGGCCACGTATCAGTTTTAACCTGCTTTAAAGCTGGATATTCGTATAATTAAAATGTCATGGCGGGCGACGATGACATTGATTCGAATAACTCGATTTAACTAAAGCGCAGATAATAAAAGTGTACGTGAATGTATTTTGGCGCTATAGCTAAAACAAGAGTTAACTGTACGCTATGTAAAATCCAGATATCATAAAAGTTGTGTTTAATCGGTTAAATCAATGTTGTAATATTGCCGCTTACTGTTACCAACCTTAAACTGCCTATCTCTTTATTGGAAAATGCGTCAGATATTGTTAATATAAACACGAATGTGAGTACAGTAATGATTTAATTACAAGCCTCAAAGATCTAATTGCTGAGTTGCAACTAAATAAAAAGTCTATTGATAGATAAAATTAATACTTTACAAATTGAAAACAATGAATTAAAAAGTCGGTTTAAATCTAAATGCAGCAAATGCTAATTTCTCTGGTTTAAATAATGCAGGCAACCAAACAACATCAAATTTCCCATAAACAATGGTCAATCAGTGTCTACAACAAATGATAAATGGTTTGCAGCCTCGGGAGAATATCCCGATAAGCCAGAAAATAATTCATATGCGCAAGTAACGAGAAATAGAGCAAATTTAAATAATGCAACACCGAGCATTACTTAACACCCTAATAACAAGGAAAATATTTCTATACTAACATGAAAATCAAAATCACAACATACGGCAGGAAAATCCTTAATAATAGAAAACAAAGTTTTCTCCATCCAATGCTGGACAAGTAGACAAAGAAAATGATTCGAAATGCTAAGTGGGATGACGACAGCTTCAGTGCAGGTACCCGTAAAGCGATGGTTTTTATGTTGGTCGTGCTAGACTCAATTATTACCAATACCGACATTTCCAGTTATCTAACAAAAGATTTAATTACAGCTCATTTGAGGCTGTTTCAACAGATCATTTAACTCAAATGAAATGAATAATTTTATTGACTATCAAATAAGATGATCTTCGGCAATAAGACCTGTCTATAAGAAAGGGAATAAATTAGAATTAGAAAGCTATAGACCTATTTCATTAATAATATACGCTATTCTTGATAGACTCACTAGTTTTCTTACGAAATATAGAATTTTACCAAATCCCAGCATGGTTTCAGATCAAATAAATCAACATCAACTGCTCTCATAAGTTTTTACAATGAAGTAATAAATAACCTCGATAATAAATTTTTATGCTATAGGTGTATTCTGTGATTTAAGTAGGGCCTTCGACTGTGTCCAACATGCCAAACTTTTAGATAAGCTCTACAGTTATGGAATTCGTGGTAATGCAGCTAACTTGTTGTTGTCATATCTAAGTAATAGGTCGTGCTTTGTAGAATTGACGCAATATAATAATTCGGGTACTGAAATTTTTAGATCGAACAGTCTTCCTGTAGTAGTGGGGGTGCCTCAAGGCTCAATTTTAGGTCCAACTTTATTTTCTTTATATGTAAATGATATAACGCAATTCTTATCTGAATCTACTATTGTAATGTACGCTGACGATACTTCTTTATTATGTTCTTCAGATTCACTGATTTCCGCTGAACAATCATGTAACACCGTTTTACAAAAACTACATTGGTGGTTTTCATCGAATTGTATGTATCTGAATCCTGAAAAACAAGTGCCTTAGTTTTCCACACCAAACAAAAACAAATTTATTCAAAGCCTCAGTTACGCATAGGTCAGAGTGCCATACATTGTACTGATAACGTGTCTTTTCTTGGAGTCAAACTAACTGATACTTTGGATTTTAAAGAACACTGCAATAACTTAATTGTTAAACTAAATGCCACCTGTTATAAAATTAGGGCCTTACACATTACCTTGACATAAATATGTTGCTAAAAGTATATTACGCAGACGTCCAATCTAGGCTACTGTATGGTATTTTAATATGGGTCACTTCTTCATATTTAGATTCTGTGTTTATTGTACAGAAACGGATAGTGAGGAGTTTGTTAAAGAAAAGTAGATTCGAGTCATGTAGACCTATATTTAGAAATCTTCGTATATTATCATTACCGTGTCTTTTAATCCTTCAATTGGCTTTACATGCTTTTGATAATAAATACGCTTTAAACAATAGAGCTAAACATGATCATTCCACACGGAACTTTCATTTATTATTGCCTGAGAAGGTAAATTTATCATTATCGCAAAAATCTCTGAATATAATAAGCGTCAAAATATTTAATAAAATTCCTGAAAAGTATAGAAGTATGTCACGTAATGGGTTCAAAAGTAGTCTTACAGTATTTTTGATAGATAATGCCTTTTACAGTTTGTCCGAATTCATAGAATGTACTTTTAATGTTTAATCTGTTCTCGAATTTATGTAATGTTGTTGACTTATCTTATACTTATTATAATAAGTTTTTAGATGAATAAAGTTTATTATTATTATTATTAATTCCCATTGACGAAACGGCATGGTGATTACAGGGTTTCTATTAATCTTCTCGAACAGTTTCAGCTTTGCTCTATCGCTGAGCGTTAAGTGCGGCACTTTCCATTGAATTTTCGAAAGCGTTATGGACGCATCAGCCTCCCCATAATAACAATCCAAATCGGTTCTCGATCTGATCAAAACAAGCTCCTGCTTCATATTCACGATAACCTGTCTATAATGTTCGGCAAATCGAATGTGTGCTTCAGAGCAGGCAAACCCCGAATTTTTTGGCCAAATCAGCATCGTTTGCGCTGAATTGCACTTGTAGAGTGTTTTCATTCAATAGAGACCATCAATGTGGGCCAGCGCTTTCTTGTCTGCGGCGCCATACGATGCATAGCCCTTCATTGCCGACCCGATACCCGGATTTTTGCTAACGTCCACGCGATGTCCGCCCAATTCATATCGAATCTCTTCAAACAAGAAACAGGCAAAATTGTTTGTTAAATCACACGTTTTTGCAGCGTCTGCTTGTCTTTGCGTAATATAAACCTCGATGTATAGAAAACTATCGTGGGTAGCCGTAATCAAATCCTGGCTTTGAATTGCAATTCTGATTTCGTCTGATGGTTCATAACTATTGGACCCATAAGGCAAGTACGTGTGAATATCAGATCTAACGAATGAATCGTCGAAATGAGCATCGCCGAAAATATTTAATTGTTCGCTCATCTTTTTCCTTTTTCTGCTATTGTTTCACTTTAACACCGATTGATTTTGAAAAAATTTTTCTCTTACAGTCAAGTGATTGTTGTCGCTCTTATTTTTCTTCTTCTTCTTACTCGATAATGCACGAAATATCTGTGATGATGTGTTGTTGTTGGCTTGTTTATTAATGGATCCTCCAGCGAATGATTTGTTTTTTATAGAAACCGGTGTTTTTTTATTACCGCCACAGATCTGACCGCCACAGTTTACAACAGAAAAAGTGTTTTTACTAAATTTTAACCCCATAATTCTTTCTTCAATTCCAATCTCACAGTGAAAGGCTCGTCGCCGCCAAAATCTATCGGTTCGCCTTTTGATTGACTAATCTGATGCTAATATTGCTTATAATGCGGGTGTTTAGCTCCAAATATTGGGTATTGTTCGGTATTTTATCCAAACGATATCCTGGTGGTACTGAAATGTCCACTTCGTATAAGGTCTTTGCAATTCACCCGTTTCTGTACGTTCCTTTTATAATATTACACTCGACGTGTATGTTGGTGTGTTTTATTATTTGGATATCCAAGGTAGATTTATGGCTAATATTATGGCTGAGTATTTTGGACTCGAAACCAAACATACGATCGATATTTCCCGGTTGTGTAAAGTCAATCGCATTAACACTCTGAAGTTCGCATTTCAGAGTATTATTGTTTGCCCGCAGTTTAAATATAGAGGAGTCGTCCAATCCCCCTCTTCTTTGCTTTTTGTTACTTAATTTGTTAAATAATTGTTAAGTTCATCTATTTCGTATGATCCGTGCGGGATATGAAGGACTTTAGCAGATTTTTTAGCAGTATCATTATCTATATAGTATAATTTATCGTTGCCGTCGTTAATATTTCGAATAGAATTACACCCAAAAAATCCGACCAGACCAATCACATGATTGTATTTTTTGTCTAATTCAATCGGAAGATAAAAATCGTGCGAAGCTGTATTACCGACACCTTCCAAACTGAATGTTATCGACATTGTAATTGATTAATGATACATGTGTATAGATATTTTATTTATTTATACAAAAATTTGTATACATTTACAAATGTAGAAATTTAAGACATAAATGCCCACAAATTACACTATCAAACTCCTGGTCCTTTTTGTAGTTGTAGTAGATCTCACATCCCCGAAAGTACTTGATTAATTCAGATGGTGGTTTTACATTGCCGAAGCTATCATAATACCATACTCTCGATCCTCGTTTCTTATAACACACCCAATGCGTTCCTGGTCCTCGAACGCTATCCAGGTTTACAATTGCTGATTCGTTCACAACAGGCCCGTCTTTTGGTAAATTATCTTGCATAAATACATCTCTAAAGTATGGCGCATTTCTAGCTAACTTTCGCAAATCTGTTAACGCTCTTTCGGGAAGCTTTATTAGTTTTTGAACCGCGATAGGGCTTTAGATATAGCGCAGAACCGGTATGGTTTTAGATATAATGCAAAGCCGCGTTTTCCGTATGGCTTCAAGTATATGCCGCTGCCTTTCTTCCCCAGGGCTATAGCTTCCATCGTGCGGTTATGTCGAGTAGCTTCTTCAGCACGCTGCTTTGCGTTTTTAGCATCGTTAACGGCTCTAGCTATTCCAGCGGCACCACCAGCAAGCGCTCCAGTTGCAGAAAGCCCGGCAAATAGGGGTATTAGAAATGGTAATATTCCACCACTTTTAGGGATTGGGATGATACGCGGCATTACTATGTTTCGTTTTCTACCAAAATGTCGAATAGCCAGCTTCGCTTGATCGTAGGCCTTTTTAATCATTGAGATAGGGTTACCACCTCCGCCGCCGTTTACATAATTAGTCTTCGTATTATTCTTAATCATCCGGCGAACTTTGTTGAACGATGCTCTCACTCTTCGTTTCTTTATTTTTCGCTTCTTTATTTTTTGCTTCATGTTTCTAGTTTTGATTTATTCAAACCCATGCCTAATGACCGCTTAGCACGCATAGCCGCACTAACTGCTAGAGCAGCTGTTCTTTCGCCCAAGCTTGCGTTTTTTGACTTGAACCGCTCCCAAGCTTTTGTTGGAGCAAATGATCAGCACGATGTCTTGCAGCTAAATCGTTAGGGCTGGTATTGTAGCTGATATCATGTGCTTTGCAGTGCGAATCTAGAGCGTTAATACCAGCATCGCCCCTGGCCAACCGTTTTTGTAGCTTTGTGCCCGGTCCACAATACTGATACCCGGGCAGGTGTAATTCTACAGGAAGTCTGTTAATTAGACTGTTTATAACACCAGTTCCTTGTTTGCACTTCATTTTTTTACCCTTCTTTGATGCCAGCATGACGCCTTTTGCCTGACAATTAGCATGCAAATATATTTATACAGACCTCATAGAATATTTTTTTCACCTTGCAGGTTTGATTAAAAAATTATTTACTCGACAAATATGCATATATTTAAAAAAATACATGAAAAGAAATACATAAAAAGCATCATCGATGCTTGGTTTCTAGCGCATATTTTCCGCTACACACGACATAATAAAACTAGGTCGGCGATATAAAACTTCCATTAAACATAATACATTGTGCGAATTAATATTACATTCAATGTTTAACAGTTTTCATACGCGTCATAAACACTCCAGCCATCATCGTCGTAGTTGGACTGATCCAATGTTTTCTTCTTTCCCTGCTCGATTGCAACACGCTTGATTACATGGTTGTAGAACGCGTCCAGGTTATGCGATCGCATTAACTCCAACCGATAATTAATTATTTCTCTCAAACCAAACATGCAATCCACATCCCACTTGTTTAGAACGCAATTTTTATAATCACGGGTTAAAGTGATTGTGTTTACAAAACCATTATCACTACCGGCGCTCCAACCAACCAAATCAGGATGATATTCTGTAGTGTAAACGATTTTCACATCGCGAGATATGTCAGAAGTTTTACTTATGCACTCTAGGGGTCCGTCATTAACATCTACAAACTCCTGTCTAAACTCTTCGTCGACGGTGTTGCAGAAAAAATCGTTCATGAGATGATTGCGGAGCCCCATTAGCGTCTTCCATTCGTCAATGGTTAGCAGGACATTGTTTTTTTTCTCGATCGTTGTAATGCACATTGTACGGACCACTTGCACCGCATACACCATTATACTCTGGGCTGTTCCAAATTCTAATTACCGGTGTAAGTTGCAGATAAGTACTGTACCCGATTTCTATATATTTTCCCTCATCGTCATAGTCTAGCTTATAGCAGGTCGCGTTCACCAGCTTCTCGTTCGAAGCGTTGTTGAAATTGAGAAGTCGCGACTCGTTGGCTATGTCGTATTCCGTGGCAAAAGACCACGAAGACGACGACGATGAAGTCGAATCCATCGGAGCGTTTTGCTGCTGTTGTCCTCCAGTGTTTAACGTATCCATTGATTTTTCGGTTCAACACCGCCACCACAAAACCCAATCGACGTAGACGCGGAATCCAAATTTAATGGAACGGAGCGCGATTTTGCACGCTGAATAAAATTTTTTATATCACAACTTATTTTATCGCACATAACACTAAGAACAACCACCTCCACGGAGCCTCGAAAAAACTAATGGCCGCTTCATTTTATTCTACCACAAGTGTGAGGCGTAATTTACACCCCGCACATATATAATTAGAGAACACCTGGGCTTTCAAACAACTAGAGAGAGATAAACAGGTTAGAAAAAGATGTAATTTCAGGATCCGACTTGTTTAGCTCTTGAGGTCATCTTAATTAAATCCACCCGTTGCGATCTATGCATTTATAATTAGCCAACACCTGCACTTTCGATCATCGAGAGAGATAGTTTGGTTAGAAAAGGACATAATTTCCTGTTCCAACTTGTTCGGTAATTTCGAGTCCGACTTAATTAAATCCACCCGGACGGCGACGAGGGGTGGCGTCGCTAATTTGTAATTATAGACGGCCATCTTGCATATCATTATCAAATATATCACAATTCTAATCAAAATCACCGCCTTAACAGCGCTCCAACCCCTCCCGAGAGGCGGCGAATTATCCAATTATCGCATTCTTATGAACAAGTACTCGAAAAGATGGCCACCCACAACAATTCTAATCAAAATCACCGCCTTAACAGCGCTTCACTCCCTACCAAGGGGCGGTGAATTATCCAATCATTGCACTCTTATGAACAAGTACTCGAAAAGATGGCCACCCACAAGATGGCAGAGTCTTGCTATCGCCCATCTTACTCCATCAGGGGGGCGGCGAAAAGGGTTGAAGCAATTACACCCCCGCAAGTACCGAGAGTAATTGAAAATGTACTAAGCTTGCATGTACACCACCTACACCCCGCAACCGCTCTTCGCACATGCAAGTACACAGCGTGTACTTAGTGTAATGCATGTATAGAGAGTAATTACATCGCGCAATTGATTTTGATGGTGAATGCCCATTACTCTACTACCATAAACATTTTTATTAGTTCACTAGTAACCAAACTCATTTGAAAATGGGCCTAATTTAGACAAACCTGAAATTAAAAACGTGAGGTCACTGCTCCAGGTTAGAGGTCAAAGGTCAGGTCAACTTGTGACCCCGCTTAAGATCAGCGCCTGGACCTCTTGAACAATTTGACGTATCGATCTCCGAAATCTGTTTAGCCGTTTCGGAGGAGAAGACAAACATAGAGACAGACAGACAGACAGACAGACAAACCGGGCCACGATTTTATGTGTATAGATTCTGCATCGAACTTTGCTGATTTACGGTCTCATTTTAGTCCGGGAAAACGGGAAAAACGAATTTGTCCTGTAAAATGATACTATAGAACTACATCATTGATTATTGCAACAACAATAATAATAAAGAATAGAGAAACCGTCGTTGCTAATGATATTTCGCAAATAAGCCTAGATTTAAAAGGTTGTCAAAAATTTTGAAATTCTTCGATTCAATGTTTTTAAATTTTGTTTGTATATTTGACAGAACGAAGTCAAATACATAACGTGAATTCTTCTAATAAGACTCATTTTTGAGTTTCAGTACTCGGATATCGCCTTGTCCTTAATTAAACGTCTCATTCGTTCTGTTAAATTTCCCGGACTTGTGAGGATAATTACTATTGTCGTACCAACAGTATTTTTAGTGTAAAGTAAAAGACAGGAGCCCTAATTTTTTAGAATAAAGAAAATAAAGAAAATTTTACATCCATCGATTTAATGTGCTGTTTTCTAAATATATTTCGTACGAACATTTTTTCTTCAGCAAAATTAAAATATGTTGTATAATTTTTTTCACTAAAACAAACAAATACTTTTGCATTAGCGCATTATGAAGTCATACCTTGTTAAGTTTTGAATAAAAAACATGTGATATGGAGAGGGTTTATAGTCGTAGAAAAAAATGTTTATTGCCTTTCGCAAAGTGGATAAGGAATTGATTTTATAAGAATTATTATTAACGTTTTAATATACTTCTATGTTAGTATAATATGATTAATTTCCTTTAAGTGTGTTTGTACCTTGTTCGATTTTTAAGATAAATCACAAGAGATTTCTATCTACATCTTGGTAATAAAAAATGATGATTTTTTAATAAGAGACATTAATTTTAAAATTCTGAAAAGCTTATTAATTATAGTTACTTGTCAGTGTTAATTAAGTCACGTATACTATACTACCTTTTTAGATTTTTCTTCTAAATTTACGGGATATTTGTCGCTTTAAAATGTTTATAGGTATACACACACATCCCTTGTTTTACAACGTACTTTACTGCATAATTAAATCTGAAGTAGATAGGTGGTTAATCTTTTTCTAAATTTACATCAATGTATCATAAATATATTTTTGTTTTAGCAAAAAAACGTACACATTGCTTATGAGTTTTAATTAGTTAATTTAATAATAATTAGATAATTTAAAATTTATTAATAAATTAACAGTTCTATGTCGTGTAAATCTCCGGATCCTAACACTCTCTATCTGTTTGTTTGTTTTTAGGTGTTTGTTGTTTTTTTCAATATGTCAAGTTGCCGGATGTCCTGTTTCTCTTTGAACAGTTTTATTCTCAATTTCATTTGAATATTTTTTGGTGTATGTACCGAAATGTTGATGTTAATTATAACTAAAAGATCAGTGAGGTCAACTTACAATACATTTAATTTAATAAAATCGAACTCAACTGTAAAAACAGTAGTGATATTACCGAACAAATACAAGCACCTACATACCCAGTGTTTCACCATATTGGGGTTAAAGCACGTATAAACTGTCCTTAGTTAATCTGAGATTTAGTTATTAGAACCCGATCTCTGCTGGAATTTTTTTAAGTGTCTGCATCAAACATTATTAGCAGTTTTGTTATTAAGTTTCCATAAATCACAACATAAATAAAACATCTTGTTTTTTATGAAAACTTTAACGTTATCAGTAAAGTAGGATTTATACAATAAAAGAATAAAAGTAAAATTAGCCCTCGTAAAAATATAATAAACATTTCATTGCTTTATTTGGTATAAAGAAAGTTAGGTGTCTTAAATTACCATAAAACTTCAGTATCTCCTGAAAAGATGTTTTTCAGAAGAATTGATTTTATTATGTGTTTGATGGTTTTCAGATTACATTTAATGCTGATGATACAAGTTTTTATAGGCGTTTTTGCTAAATTGGACACAGATCTGGATATACTTTTCTAAAGTAAATAATATTATTTATTAAGTTGTAAGCTGTCAACGCTTTAAGCTTATAAGTTTGCAAAGGAAATATCATTTATGTGTTCATAAAAAATTGTAGAAATAAATTAAAAAAATTACATTATTCAAAACAAATGTTATTTTTGAGTTTGTGCTACAATATAAAGTAATTATTAAAAATAACTAAAAAAATTAATATTTTTAATAAACATTGCTGAAATAATTTTAGCAAATAATCCTAGCCAAAATTGAATATAAGAATAGATTAGAGTTGCGGTTTAATTATTCTTGGTTTTCCGTTTCCATTCTCTCCCTTATTTTCTACTGATTTATGTCTTTTCAATATTGAAAATTTGTTGGTGTATACCTTGACTTTATATTGAAAATTTTGCTGGTTTATTAATTTTATATATAGCGAAGGTAGAAGTTACAGTAGGCGAATTTGACCCAATTTTTAAATAAATAATTCATAACGTATAGTAAAATATAATGACTTAATTATGCAAAAGTAAAATCGTAAATGCTGCTAAAATTTTGTTAGTTCCAAATTAAAATATTCAATACACAAACTGAATTGTGTTTTTTAAATTATTCTTTTAATTAATGGAAGTAATTAAAATGAACAAATGATAATGAAGCATCACAGTTCATTAAGAATAATAGAAAACGAACCGAATCACGTTTTGAAATATATTAAAATAATTGAATTATTAGCGTCACAAAAAGGAGCAGTTGTTGACGTTAATAACATTTACATGATCCTCATTACAAATTCAACATGCTCTGATAAACTTAATAAAACATCGACTGCCTAAGTTCATAAGTTTAAATAAAAAAGTTTTATAGAGTTTGACAACCTTTAAATTTATTTAACTTTTTGAATTTTAATATTTAATATTTCCGAAAAACTGTGTAATTAAAACGTTTTAATTACATTTTGGGTTCAAAAACTTAAATTTTGTCCAAAATCAAGAAGCTTTGAATTTAAGTTAATTTTCAAGGGTTAATAAAGTTTTGTGCATTGTATCACGAAAAAAATAATCCTGATTGAGAAGGTGTTCTTTCTGTTTGTGGACAAATGATGACTGTTGAAGGGTGCAAAAGTATCCAGGAGAGCGAGGAAATCTCATAACAATACACAGAAAACCTGATGTTTAGAGGTGAGATAGCTATTGCACGAAGATTATTTCATCTCATGGACATTGAACCACTACGGTTATGTCAATAATGTTTAAATCAGTGCTTACGTCGTTTATGCAGACGTTATCAGATAATATAATATATATATATATATATATATATATATATATATATATATATTTATATATATATAAATAATATATTATAAATATGTTATACCCAATTGGACAAAGTGGTCGTAAGTTTAGAGATTCTTCTATTTGATCAACAGTGTTGATTAGCTCTGATTAGTTAGATAAGGGATCTCGAATCATAGCTTTTTTAACTCGTAGTTGAGTTTATTTTGCAAGAAGTTTGCTTGTTCGTACGAAATGTTTCAATGCTACTGTATACGTGCCCAAAGCAACCTCTCCTCAGTATTCATGGTTTGTGACTTCTTCCTTTAAATAATCTGTTTAAATTAATCTTCTTCGTGAATTGAAAAGTATTGCCGAAAACATTCCTTATAATGTGTTGCCCAGATGACGTTAGTGTGCAGGATTATGTTGTATAGTATTATATATTATCAGATCGTCTTTCTACCTTTCGGTGTAGGATATAAATATTACATTACATATTATTATTCTACATTTAAATTTACAAATTTCCTGAGATTTTTTCTTATTACACGCCATCTTCTCTGCTTCTTTTGATGTTTTTCCTTTTTTTCTAGTATTCTTTCCACTTCCCCATTCCATGTTTTTCTTGGTCTTCCTCTTTTTCTGTTTTGCATTATTCTTGTCTTCCATATCTGCTTTACTAGTGCTTTTTCGTTTATTCTTACTAGATTATCCCACCACGACAGTTGCTTCTTCTATATAAATTCTAGTGTACTCTCTACTTCCAGTTCCTTTCTTATGTCTGTGTTTCGTATTTTATTTCTTCTTGTAATACCTTTGATTTTTCTTAGGTACATCATTGTTATCTTGATTAACATTTGCGGCAGATGAGGTGGTTTCTGTGGGAGATTTTAATTTAGACGCGTTAAATAGCCACGATAATGATATTTTAAAAATTCATATGATTTTGGAATCCTTCAATTTGACACAAATCATTTGTTCTCCTACTAGAATTGCAAATACATCCGCAACGCTAATTGATTACGTGATCGTTTGTAGTGACTCGACTATTATCGACGCCGGCGTTGTAGATATGCATGATGTTTCGGATCACAGATTGGTATTTTGTGAGTTAGACTTAGAATCGATATGTAATATTGATGTAACGAAAACCTTCAGGTGTTTTAAAAAGTTCAACATAAATAGATTTACTAGTAATCTGCAATCGATGCTTTTCTATTTTATATATTTGACATGAATGATGTAAATGCAAAGTTTCTTTTTTAACCATGGGATTCTATCTTTATTTAACATACACGCCCCTTTCATTACTAGATCTTTCAACAGACCATCAGCACCTTGGATAACAGATAACGTTAAGTTAATTCTTTCACTTCGTAATAAGGCTTATAGTAAATTAAAAAATTCAAGAGACCTGAAGATTGGTCATATTATAAACAGTTAAGGAATCATGCTACTTTTGCAGTACGCAAGGAGAAACGCGTTTACTTAAAAACTTCTTTTGAAACTAAAATTCCTAACCAAGTCCTGATATTCCTCTGCGTCTGCAAAATGTGGATCATTTAAATTGTCATTTCCTTGCTGTTCATAAATCTTTACCAGATGAGAATTTTATTGAACTTTATAATAAGAATAAATTGTGTGTAGCATCTAGAGAATTTCAATTTTCGGAAGTGACCGAAGTTGTTGTTGCCAAGGTTTCATTAAGTCTTTGTCCACTGGTGCTGATGATCTAAGTATAAAGCTTATAAAACTTTGCTGTCCTCACATTCTTCCTTACTTGCGGCACATTATAAATTATTGTCTTACAAATTCTGTATTTCCGGACTGCTGGAAAGCATCTATAGTAATCCCAATACCTAAAACTCGTACTCCTAAATCGTTTAATGACTTAAGACCAATAAGTATCCTTCCTACTTTATCAAAAATCTGTGAAAAGGTGATGGCATCACAGATTCGAAAATACTTAAATACTCACAACATTCTACCTGCTAATCAATCCGGGTTTTGCAAAGGATATTCTTGTTCTACAGCCTTGTTGAGTGTGACGGATGATATACTTAGATCGACAGATGAAGGCAAACTTACTCTACTCGTTATGCTGGACTACCCCAAGGCTTTTGATTCTATTGACCATAAGTTATTGCTAGCTATTCTTCATTACATTGGCCTTGGAGAAAATGCAGTGGGTTTATTTCATAGTTATTTAAGTAATAGAGTACAGCAAGTAAAAATTAATACAAATCTGTCTAGCCCGTATAATGTCTCCTCAGTCGTTCCTCAGGGATCTATTCTAGAACCAATTTTATATCTAATATATACCTCATTTCTATCGAATACATTAAAACATTGCAAATATCATATGTACGCGGATGATACACAGATTTATTATTCTTTTCCTTCGTCGCAACTCGATAGGGCTTTGTTGTATATAAATGAAGACCTAGCTAACATATACAAATACTCTATATGTCATTCATTAACACTTAACCCACTAAAATCACTTGTAATGTTGTTTGGTAATAGAAATTTGCGCGATTTGGTTAAGTCTGATATTAAACTTTATATAAATTGTCAATTGCTACCACTCACAGAAATATGTAAAAATCTTGGTGTTGTTTTTGATTCAGACTTCGCTATAAAACTCATATAACTAAAGTTCTTCAAGGTTCTTATGGCGCGCTAAGATTGCTATATACCAACAGACATTCTCTTGACCAAAAACTAAAAATTATGCTCTGTGATTCCATAGTCTTATCTCGGTTAAACTTCTGTGATGTTGTATATCACTCTTGTATCGATGCCGCTGATGGTAAGAAAATACAAAGATTACAGAATGCATGTCTTCGATTTATTTATGGAATTAGAAAACGTGAACATATATCACATACACTAAGATGGTGTGGATGGTTAAACATGTCACAACGTAGGTTTCTACATTGGGCGAGTCTTTGTTTTCGGATCCTGATTAATAAAACTCCTCCGTATCTCTATTATAAAGTCCGTTTCCGGACAGATGTACACAATGTTAACATCCGCCGTAAAGACCTAATTCAGATACCAAGGCATAAACTTCAAATATTTAAAAGATCCTTCTCTTATAATATCTACAGAGTTTATAGCAATATACCTTCAACATGTTTCAGGCTGTCTTTCCATACCTACAAAGTCAAATTTAAAAATTTAATTTTAAACAAATTAATCTCCGAGTGTCGTTGAATTATTTTATCGCTTCGCGAAGGCGGCGGGGGTCGGTGTGTGCGACGGGCAAATAAATGAAAAATGATCTGTATTAATTTTCATAAATAGGTGCATATACGGCTATAGTCAGCTATTGATTTAACTAAAGGTATGCTTAACGGAACTAACAGAGGGTTTTTGAAACTAGTCTGATAGATTTCCTAATGGTATCTTTTTACTTCTCTTGTAAATAAATATATTTATAGTTGTGGAACCAATAAACCATACTAGGGCAATCACTGAAAAATTTTGCTGTTTTGGATTTTTGACTATTTTGAAACTTTGAATGTGTATTTTATGGAAGTACAACATATAAAAATTAAGCATGTATTTTTTCCTTGATAGAATCCAATTGTTGCCATGAGGTGGCAACTATTGGTTGAAGAATGTGGCAATCACTAGACTACATCTGATTGTCTTTTATTTTCTCACATTGAGATGGAAAAGCGTGTTTTTTCAAATTTTCTGAGGGAGATCTTGCAAAAGCAATATCTGAAGTCAAAAATAAAGGGAAATCTGTCAACTCAACTTCAAAGAAATACAGGATTCCCAGAAAGACTCTGTCAAATAAGGTGTTGGGTAAAACTCTATTAATACGTAAAATGGGACCACCTACCACGCTGAGTTCAGTTGAGGAAAAACTTTTAGTTGATTGGATAATCAAAATATCAAGAGCCGTATTCCCTTTAGTCAAGGATGATATACTGTATACTGTTCTAAAAATAATGAAGAGTAGTGAAAGAGATAATAAATTTATCAATAACATACCGGGTAAAAATGGTTTGAATTATTCATCAGAAACATTAACTAACGCAAGAGCTTCTATAACAGAAGAACAAATACGGTCATGGTTCCTGGAAGTCGAACAGTACTTGAAATCAGAAAATTGTGTTTCAGTATTGGAAGATTCTTTGCAAGTCTTTAATTGCAACGAATCAGCATTTTTATTGTGTCCTAAAAGTGGCTATGTTATAGCACCACGGGTAGAAAAAAATATTTACGAAGTTTCTTGAGGATCAGAAAAAGAATTTTTTACCGTGTCTATTTGCATAAGTGCTGATGGAAAGTACTGCCACCGTTTCTAGTTCTTCCATACAAACGAATGCCAAAGGAAATTATACAAAATATTCCTAGTTCAGAGTGGGGCGTTAGCAAATCTGACACTAGGTGGATGATTGGACAGACATTCTTTGAATATATTGGCATTGTATTCAACCCGTGGCTTGAGAAGAACAATATCCAGAAACCAGTCATTTTGTTCTTGGGCGGGCATAGGTCCCATCTAACAATGCATCTTAGTCAGTTTTGTGAGCAAAACGGAATAATAGTAGTGGCACTTTATCCAAATGCCATTCGTGTACTACAACTCTGCGATGTAAGTGTTTTCGGTCCATTGAAGAAAAAGTGGAAAATCGTTGTACATGAGTGGAAATTCGAAAATCCTATTGATATAAGACTAGACAAGTCCACATTTCCTAGACTCTTCTGTGCTGAAAAAGTTGACACCAGACACTGTAATAAACGGATTTACCAGATGTGGTCTTTATCCCTGAAATGCTGATGCAGTGGATTACGCCAAATGTATTACAAAACATAAACAAAACACAAATTCTGATGCGACAGACATCAAAAAGAGAAAAATAGCTCTCAGTGTTATAAAATCTTACTTAGAGAAACAGATTTTAGAAAAATTTGGAGAAATATTGAAAGTAAATGGACACTGGGATGGCGCTGAAAATATACAGAATTGTATTTCATCTAGCAAGATCTCAGTAAAAAAATTTGTTTTGTGGAGACTAGTGTACCACTTATCACAGGCGAAATGGAAATAAATGAACAATATTCGAATACCGTCAATGTTTCTGAAAATGACAGGATTGTAGATCAAGCAAATGAAATAGCAGAAAGTTCATAATTTTCAAATGAAACTATTTGTGAAGATTTCCTGATACACATTGAGAATGAACAAGATGAAGAGAATATATCCGTATTAGAAACAACAAACAAGTCCCCAAAAAAAACAGGAAAATTATAACAAAAAAACGTTTCTTTGTTGGAAGAATTAAGAACACCTCTTGTTTCACATTTCTCACGACCTGTGACACCATGTCAGAACGAAACAAATGTAAATATACTAGAAGTTCATTTGACGCCCCCTTCAAATGCCTTATCAAGAAAAGTTCCATTGATGTCACCTTCAACCGATGAGACTTCATACTCCAGCGTTGGTTCGCCATTTAAAAAACCATTTTACTGGCCTGAACCCAGTACTAGCAATCCTACTAAACGTAAACTCAACACTGAAAGAACACCTGCCGTAGTTACATCTAAAGAGTGACTTAAATATTTCAAAAAGAAGGAACAAATAAAGACTGACAAGGAAAGAGAAAAAGAGGACAGACGCAAGAAACGCGAGGTGCAAAAAAAACAAAAACTGCAACATAAAAAATTGAAATGTTCCGAAAAAGTTGTAGAAAAAGTAAGCTCTAAAGAATCAGATGGTTCTATACCGTATGAAGATAGTTCGGATGGAATTTTAGTTGATGGTAGAGAGGCGAAAAATGGTCAAAATAATATCACAGTAGAAAATGAAAACTATTACGCTGTTTACTACGATGAGCAATTCTTCATCGGTAAAGTGATTACTGTCAACAAGAATAAAGCAAACATAAAATTTCTGAAAGAAGATGTGGAAAATAATTTTTTAGGGCCAAAGAACAGCGATGTGGATACCATTGATATCAAGTTCATTTTTATGGACCCATTTTTCTACAGGGGAATGAACGTTTCTCAATTGATAAGTTAATTCTAAGGAAGATCAACAGTTCTTACAGATTATACAAACAAAAAATTATGAGTTGTATGAATTCACATTGTTAACTTGCAAATAAAAGGATACTTCCAAAAATTATGTTAATTTTTTCCATTGGCAACTACTAGATGTGTAGGTGGCAACTTCTAGAAAATATTGGCAATCACTGGTGATTTGTGTGAGTTTCGAAATTTGATTTTTACAATGAATTTTTGACTTAATGTATTTCTGAATGTACTTTCAACAAATATGAAGTTTGAGTTATGCTAGAAAAAAAATTGCGCAAATAAGCTGAGAAATTGGTGTATTATGACAGAATTATTCCTTAAGCTGGCAATTACTGGTGCTTATACCCTAGATGATATTTAATCGATGTGTACTTAATTCTGGTTTGGTTGTGGTAACGAGTTGTGGTTTAGGGGTGTCTTAACGAATACTATTTAAGTAGTTTCTTGTAGTCGTTGTTGCAGGCTGATTATTGTTGGTGGTTTGACAGTTTATTATTGAAACTTTTTCTGTTGGTTACACCTTTTTTGTTGTCTTGTTTGTTTTTTATTATTTACTTGGTTTCACTTCATATTAGTAGCGTTCTCTTGTGTTTTAGTTAGTGTTCCCCGTTTTTGACACCTTATTTGGTTGTTTTTCTTTGTATTTTTATTTATTTCCTAGCATAATGTTAAATTTCGATGACACTGGTTCTGATTTTTTAAAAGGGACAGAAGTCAATGCACTTTATAATATTATGGTAATGATGATACTGCAAAACGGCTTAGTTAATGAAAATTTATAGACCAGAAGGTTAATTAATGTTGATAATTTGATAATTAATTTTCCTACCAGTACTACCTCCGTACCTGAATATTTTGACTAACTGACTGACACTTCGCAGGGGTTACTTTTAATGAAATCTAATTATTTAAATAATTCTCATTTTCATAACTTTAAACAATTTCATAACACGTGTTTATTTGGGTTTTGTCAATAGTTTTGTCAAACGAATTATTTAAACTTATAGTTAGATGTCTTGTTAAAGTTTTGCATTACTGACGATCAAATTTTCTGTTGACAGTCGAGATTTAGTGGTTCCTGTTGGTATTTCTTTCTTCGGATAGCCTTGCAATTTACAATTTTCACGGTTGTTTAAAGATTTCAAAATTTGATTTTCTCCGTTGTTGGATATAAAAATTATTATAAACTAAAAAAAAATGCCAACAGTTAATTGTAACGACATGTGTGCGTTTAACGTGCATATCGCTATCTAAGCAACAGCTTTAATGCTTGAAACGCACGTGTGTCGATAAAGCCAAGTAAAAACTTGTACAGAAGCATAACACGCAACGAAAGAACACCTGATGCCGCATTTCGCTCTTATAATACCGAGGCTCCATCAGAGGTGTATACTTAAGTGCGGTATACAACTGTACAAGACGGCGGTTGGTCTTTTTAAACTCTCGTGGAGCAATGAACATAAGTAAAATGTGTGTCGTACGACATCTCGTGTAAAACATTGACACGTATGAATAGTATAAACTAAGAAAAATGCCAACAAGTTAATTGTAGCGACATGTGTGCGTTTAACGTGCATATCGCTATCTAAGCAACAGCTTTTATGCTTGAAACGCACAAAGTGTCGATAAAGCCAAAGTAAAACTTGTACAGAAGCATAACACAGCTTACAAATTGTACAGAGTTTTTTCCGAAGCTTTATCGGCTACATTCGTTTCAAACATTAAAGATGTTAGCTTATATAACGATATGCGCTTTACTACACAATATCTGTTGGCTATTTACGGTAACTAGAATGGTTTTTACTAATCATACGATGATCAATGCTTTTCGACGGATGTCGTAAGTACATTTGCTTATGTTCGATAGCTACCTCCACAAGATTTAAAGACCAACCGCAAATCTATAACGATGTGATATACCACATGAAAAATACACCTCTGATGAGCTCATAACAAACAATGACATGCAATGTTAATGCGGATGCTTCCATAGCATTTTACTGATATGGCTGCACGTGCGTTTTCAACAATTAAGCTGCTTAGAAATAACGGTATATAACGCCTAAACACAATCGTACAATTCAACTATTGATAATTTTAGTTTATACGAATCATACGATGTCAATGCTTTTACACGAGATGTCGTAAGACACACATTTTGCTTATAAAAATTATTGTTGAAAGTATTGACAACTACGTTACTGTAAAAGCAACTCATCCCTAATACTCTGTTCAAAACTTATTCAAATTTATAAAAAATTATATTATTTTTAATTAGATATTTAAAAAAATAGCATGTTATTTATTTATAATTTGTTTATTTATGTTCCTTGGATAAAAAGAAAATCTCCTACGTTAGCTCTTTGTTATAGTCTTCTAAATTTAAAAAAAAATATACGAATCAGTACCAGAGAATGTGGTTTTAGTAAATAAAACTGATTGTTTTATTTACCCATCTAAATTGTTTTCGTAGCTGAAATAGTTGCGACAAAAGAAAAGTTCAACTATACTTTTGTCCCATTTTCGATTAATGTAATTTCTTCGTATTTTTTGTTTGCGGGCTCGTGAGTTTACTAGTGAAATTGGTTAAAAAATAAAATCGGTGACAGGAGAACTAAGATCATATCTTTGTTTCTTAGTCAAAAAATAAGTTTCACGATCCAGTATCAATATAATGGTAACCTTTCAACTGGATCTCCTCTTGAAGAACTATTTTTATGTTAAATTGTAATCATTCTATTATGTAGTAATATGTAAATAGCTTAATTTGGAGCAAAGGTTGCTCCAGATTATATAAAATTTTGTTACTGCACTTGTTTATTGTGTGGGAATATTTTAGTATAATTTTTTTCCTTTTAATATAATATCAAGAAACTTTGACTAAAATGTATTCAAATCTGGACGTATACGGCTGTAGTTTAATACATTTTTTGATAAAAACAAACGTCATTAAAACATAAAATTTAAGTTTTTTGGCTTTATACAATTAACTTTTATAGTAATAGATATAATTTAAAAAATATGTTGAAATTGCTGTTATTGTATATTTTTTATATACTTACTTGTTAGAACTCCATAAACTTTCAAAATATCTAATTTGTTGTTATCAAATTTTACTTTTTACATTCCATTATTTACCATTTATAATTCATAGTAAACAATTAAGTTTTTTATTTTAATACAATAAATGTATTTGATTCTCTTTCTATTAATTACTCTTTCATGCAATGACTTTTTGCTAGGCTTTAATACACACCATATTGGAGCAAACAACACAGTAATAAAAATGCAAATTTTAATTAAAAAAAACTACGACACAAATTTTTTTTTATTTTCATGCATAACATAAATTTCAATATAATTTTCTACTGCTTTAGTAATTTTATCCCTTCAACTTGAACTTCATGTAAAGTTTTTATTTTTTATTGCTATCATTTTCAATAAAAATACAGTGTGCGTTCTTAATCAATTTTTAATTTTTTTAAATTTTTATAAAGCTGCCATTTGAAGAAAATGGTTTTTTTTCAATTAAATGTATACAACAATAAAGTATTTCAAAAGTTTTAAATAAATAAATGAACTATGCAACAATAAAACAACTGTGTAAGAGTAAAAAGACATTGTTCCGTAACTTCAATTTGAAGCTGGGTTTTATAATTAATGAAAATTTTCTTTGTTTTAGAGTACAATAAAGAATTCATTACCATCAGTTGGGTAAGGCGTCGGTAAATTATAACGCTTCGTGTAAAGTACTTATTTATATTTTGATTAAAATATTGTCTTTTACTGACAACATTATTTATGTTACGCTTTCTAAATAGTTAAATATGAATTCTGTCTGTAAGAAAATTTATTTCGAATAAAAATTACCTACTGTTATTCAAGTTTAAGCTACAGTCCTTTAGTTGGTTATTCATATATTTACACTACCGTATACCATTAAATAATCTAAAACTAACAAAGGTAGTAGTAGCTTAGAAGTACTAATATTAATTTGATAAATGTCGTGAAAGTTTAAGCACGCGTTTAATATTTTCCTAGGCAGTTACAATTTAATTTAAAATAAACTGCATTTTAGTTGTACAGCAGCATGCAAACCTAACTATTAAATTCACATTTTACTAATCTAGTGATTTAAGATCTAATACTTTTTAAGCTTACCGCAGTACTGAAAAAGCACTCACCGGTAATAACTTTATTTAATTTAGTTTAATGTAGCTAGTATTACTATTAAAAACAGATTATTGTTAAAAAAATTTAATTTTATTAATAATTTGATTTGAAAGGGTGGATTTATTTATTTTCGAACATTACATACAATTTTAATGAATGTTTGTAAACAATACACGTACGTTTTATTGGTTTTATCAATTTAAAATTACGTAGTTTTGCAAAAGGTCAATTTAAAACAATTGGTGCAGGTGAATGGTTTAAACGACACAAACTAAACAGATTAATTGATACAAAAAAGCATAAAATCTAAGTTGTTTAAAATGTTCTGTATTCAGTATCATAAATCGTTATATAGTTCTTTAATCTCAGCATTATAGGAAATTGCAAGTAGTAATCAAATGCTATAATTACTGACTAACCGTTGAATTTATTTCTTACTTTTTTTTATTTCGTCTCAATAAAAAAAATACAAAAATTAGCATATTCAATTAAGTCATAAACGACGAATTAAGAGTGGCTTTTTAAGTGCAAATTATAGAATAAATTCACGCAATTCAATTAAATTAAACTGTTTTATTTCACTTCTATAGAAATACCGTTGGTTGTTTTTATATTCGCTTAAATTTCCATTCTAGAGTTGATTTATTCCTTTTTAAAGAAATGGCTTTTATAAAATCTTTCATTATGGTTTTCTTCAATCTGTTTTAATCAATTTCTTAATTTGTTACCCGGTAGTAGTATATTTTCCCATAACGAATCTAAATTTAATTATGATAAAAGCATCGGTTAACTCTTACGATTTTTAAAACTATTGTATTTTTGGTATCCGTTTTGTTCGTATACTTTGTAGAAAATGATTTTATTCAATCTGACAAATACGAGTTTGCAGGATCTATATTTTCTTCTTGGGTTGTATTGATTAAATTTTGAATTAAGTGTGGCGTTAGAAAGTTTGTACAAAATGATTTTTATAAAAAATAGTTTTTATTATGCAAATAGTAATAAATTAATCATTGATTACATTTTTTCTTACTCAAAAGTTATTTGTAATTTAGTTTTTAGTCAAATTTTCTTAATAAAATTCTTGTGTTTAGTATAGGTTTTTCACTATTGATAAAAATTCAAATGTATAAAAATGTTTAAATTACTAAAAACTTTAAATTGTTCCCAAAAAAACTATACAAAACCAAAAAAAGTTAACGTAGCACTTCCAGTTTAGATATTTTCAGTCGGTTTTTCAAAATGGTCGAAAATCTATTTTCACCCAAATGAAAAAAAAAAATACTTGCCACTTATAAACCATGGGTTTTATAAAAAGAATGTATTGGGCAAAAATATTTGTGTTACGCTACAACAAAGACAAATATCTGAATATTATAATAATCTTTATTAATAATGATAATAATAATAATACAACAATTCTAATACTATTATAATTATGTTATATAATTCAAAATTTAATTAATAAACAAGTAAAAATAGTAAATTATTGTACAAACAATAAAATATTACAAATTACAACAAGCAAAACTCTACATCGCACCTTTAAGCAAACATAATATAGTGTTTTAGAAAAATAGTTTAAACAAAAGCTATATACAATATAAAATTTCCAACAATTTTTTCGTCAACTTTTTGGTATAATTGATATTGGTGGAGATATTGTTTCAATAATTGTGTCACGTGTATGTTATATCTCAGTAATTACTTATCGGATCAAAAGATAATTTAAACAAAAGTTTTGTCTAATTAAATTATAAATAACTTTTATTTAAAACAAAAATGTGTATAATAAATATTATTCTAAATATTTTAATAACTCGAAAAGCTTTGTAGGTTAACGGCTTTTTTGACTACATACATTATGTCCAAAATCTAATCGGTTTTTGAAATTATAAATAAGGTCTTCGTAGAAAATTCCATAAAAATCGAACAGGTGGTTTTCTTGAAATCTTGTATACATACGGACGGACATAAATTTTTTTTATTATAACTCTAATTCGTTGGAAAAAGCAAGAAAAAGGGGTGTTACAATTTTTGGTTTGGAAACCGTTTTATTTCATAAGATGTGAAGTAAAAATTAAAAAGGCGGACCGACAACTACCAACAAACACAGAGAAGCAATTACAAAAAATGACAACTTCAGCAGCTATCGCGTTGTAGAGTCTACACATATGAGAATCATAATACCGATTACATCTAACAATTTCAAGCTTAATTGTCACAGAGTGACGAGAACTTAGGCTCGGTACCGTACCGATCAGCATTGGAGAAACAATCATTCCGTGTATTACTTTACATAAAATCTGCGAATACTCACTTTTCCATGTTTGTATATTTATCACTGTCTTATTTATGTAAAAAAAACCAGGCTAATTATACATTGATAATGATATCCATGAACACTTTACTAGAAATGCTTGTGATATAAATATTGATTACTCTAGACTTCTAGCTAACAAATGCGGTTTTAATTATTTTGGACCTAAATTGTTCAGTTGTTTACCTTAATCAGTTAAAATAATGAGTATTGAAAACTTTAAATATACAATTAAATCTATCTCAATAGATAATGCATTTTATGAAGTCAATTTTTTCAATTTAAATTTGCGGTGAATAATGATCTGTGATATATCTGTTCTGTGGCAATAATATTGTATATTTTATCTGTACATTATTTATTATTTTGGCGGTTGTATGCTGTTGAGAGCATTCTGTTTTTTTGACGTGTACAAATAATGTTTATAATTATAAAGTATAAATAAAAATTCTATTCTATTCTATTCTATTCTATTCTAGAAAATAGTTGCAAGCTAATACTCTTCTTCTTTTCAGAGGGAGTAAGTTAAATTCTGTAAAAAGACAAGAGGTAGGATACAATCGATGTGCAAAAACACCATATTTCTCACGATATAAATACTTACAAACTTTTTGTTGTACCCCCTCGAGGGATGAATTATGCGTATTATAGTATGGGTCTCACACAATTGCAGCATACTCGGGTTTAGACCTTACAAAAGCAAAGTATAAAACTAATAAGGAGTCAACATGTTTAAACCCAGCCGTGTTATGGAAGATAAATCCTAACCTAGTACATGCTTGTTTATACAAATATTGAATATGTGGCACAAAAGTTAACTTCGAGTCTAGTATAATCCCTAAATCCTTAATAGTATTTGCCTTATTTATTATAGTACCGCTTAAAGAATACTCAAAAACGACATTATTAACTTTGCGGGAGAAAGTGACAATTTTACAATTTCGCATTATTGAGCTTTAGACTATTTTTGAAACACTATTCATGAAAGTTTTCAAGATCGTTTTGTAACATTCCGCTATCATCAATTGAAGAAATACACCTAGCCATCTTTAAATTATCAGCATACACAAAAATTTAGATTTCAGAGCTGTAAAGGCGTCATTAAAATACAAAATAAATAATGTAGGTCCTAAGTTGAACCCATAAGTGTCACCACTAGATGTCACGTAACTTACAGAGCGGACACCGCATATTGCCTACGACCTAATAACATCGATTTAAATAAATCGACTAAGTTATTACATAAACCCCTATTTCTTCCTAAAAACAGATCCAAAAAAATCAGCGAATGAGTTGACAATGTCATCGGATTAGGTTATATTGTTACCTTTGCATGACATCTCGCCGGAAACTATAGAAGTTTCTTTTTTACAATTTTTATGAAAGAAACACCAAATATGGTCAACAATTATTAAAAAATTTACAAAAAATCAATCTTAAAATTGTTGATTTTAGTTAAAGTAAGCTGACATTACAGAAATTCCACGATACTTTACAGTATTTTTTTTTGGAAAAAATAAATTATTTGGAAAACAAATATCTGCATATTTTTAAGGATTTGGAATTTTTCACAAATTACTTTCTAAATAACTTTTCGGTTTTTAATACACAAGCTGGTAATTTTTTTTACCAACTTCTTTTTTTAGATTATTTAAAAATGATAGGCATGGAATATTTGAGAATAATTATCTAAAGAATAAATAGTTTGAGTTATAAAAAAATTATAATATAAGTATAAAATCAACCTATTGTGAAAACTGTAATTTCGGATAAATTTTAATTTTTGGCATTAATTTTAGGTTGACAGAAGAGTTATTATGTCAAAGAAGGTATATTTTTATTGATTTTTAACAAAAACCATTTTTTTTTAATTGACAATGTAATTGGTTAATATTGAGAGACACATTAATCGTTTGAACACATTTTTCTCATTGGAAAATTATTCGAGAATTAAGGCATGTTTCTTAATCGGAAATTTTCCCAAAAATTTTCCCAACGTGCACTTCTACGGTTTTTGATAAAAATTTATTGTAAACTTATTTTCAGAAATTGTTTTACTTAATGCTTCACGAGTAAGAACGTTACATAATATTGATTTTAAAGAAAATCAAAACTCTAAAAATGTGTAAAAAGTTGCATAAGTTTATTTTATTGCCATGTATAAACTTTGTACATTCTTTTTGTAATCTTTTGTCTAAAGTAGCAGAATTAATTCTTGAGTTAACATTTTTTCTATGGCTTTTCGGAATTTGCGGAATTTTGTTCAGTTTGTTATGCAATGTTAATGTAATTTTTTTTTCTTTCGATTTACTATTTGAAATTAAACTGCTGACGCGAACTAGCATATTGTTAACTTACTTCGAGAATGTATTTTTTTTGCTATTTCATAATGAAATGTCAATGAAAAATATTTTAACTAATTCCTTAAGTAAAACAAACGGTTTAAGACAAAAATCACGGTCTTTGACATTTTATTGTGGCCAATTCATCGTGACCGATTCATCGCCGGGATAATTTATCGCCGGCCGTTTCATCGGGACTACTAATTTTTAAAAATAATATAGGCAATAATGTACATAAATAATACGAGAGTAAATCAAAATTACTTACACTTTTGTTCTACAACTTTATTAAACAAAGATAGGTGTACAACAGATACATTATTTTTTGATATAGTCTTCACCTTTAGAAATGCACTTGGTTCAGCAAGCCACAAGCTTTTTGTATGTCTTCCTGGTATTAATTTTTTGGTTGGTGATGAAGTTCTGGGAGTTTTGCAGTGGCTACAATTTGTGCACTTCGACATTTGTTCCCTCGTAAGTGCCAAGTGAAATATTTCAAGCTAGTATCCAGTTTACTATGGAAACAAAAGATGAACAACTACTGGCTTTCTTAGATGTGCTGGTAAAAAATAAGAAAAGAAGTTAAGCCACACAGTGTATAAAAAAACATACATAAACAGGTACTTTCATGCCTTATCAAACTACCACCAAAGCCAAATTTTTGGAATCATCAAGACCTTGACGGAACGAGCTGAAAGAATTTGTGAACTACAGAATCTGCAGATGGAATGCGAACATCTGAAAATTGCCTTTTAGGCTAACGGGTACACCATGAAAAAGATTAAAAAATCAATGAGGTTCAAAAGATTGAAAGTACCAAAATTCAAAAGTCAACCCAGTATCACCCACGCATACTTTTTATACATATTTAAAGTTACAGTTCGCATAGAAAAATTTCCAAAGAAAACACAAGACAAAGGACAAACGAGGTCCTTTCTCAGTAGCTGGAGTTTACCATATACCTTGATCTTATGGCATGGTACAAGCAGGAACCACCAAGAGATGGATGAAAACAAAGCTTAAAGAACATCGAGCAAATTGTCGTCTAAGACACACCAAGAATTCAGCTTTAGCAGAACATGAGCTTAGCAATAGAATTCTCAAAATACTCTTCGAGAGCTGGTAGTTGCTTGCAAAGTTGACAGTTATCACAACAAATTAGTTAGAGAAGCCATCGAGATCTACAAACATTTAGAAAACTTTAACATAAAAGGAAAGACCTTGACCTGTAATTCATTTCTTACAAAGATCCGAATTTGATCGGCGCGATGCAATCCTGGTCCCCTCAGAACCGGTATAAATTCAAACTGTGAATTATAAATCATCAGTCTATATCCAACATCGAACTGACCACTGAAGTAGCAGACCATTCGTGTTTTTTTTGGTATTTTTTTGAACAAATTAGTATTATTTAAAGATTTGCAGAGTCTTCAAATTTTATTGCGTTTTGGTTTTTAATTTTCTATGAATAAAGAAATCTTTACAGGACAAATTTTTGAATAAGAAACTAAACGAAGAAACCGCCTTTTTTTCAAAAACGTGGATTGTATGTATTTGGTTTTGTGTTTTAATTCAATATGTTTTTGTTTTAATCACTCAAGTTTCTCTTCTGCGTTTGAAAATCACACTCAATACAACTGGACGAACCTTTTACCTTTTGATTTTGATTGATTAAAAATTTATTGAATTGTTGATTCAATTTTTTTATTAATGTATTGGTGCGAAATCAAATTGTTAATCATTTTCTTTTTTTTTTTTACGTTAATGGTGATTGTAAATAAATAAATAAATCTTCTAATTTTGTTTTGTGAATCTGGAGGTATAAACACTTTGAACATAGACTTAGGTACATTTTGGTATTTCGATATGAAGAACGTTTTCATAAAATTTTCAAATAGTTTACATTTATTTTTATATTTGCAATTACTGCAAAACACATGATTGATGTAGATAATTATTAAATTAAACGATTAGTTACAAAATTAAAATTTTTAATTTGCTTTTCTAAAGTAAATCTACCCCCGTAATAGTAAATTTGATTACGCAATGTGAATCCGTTTCAACTGCAGTAAATCCGTTTTCTGGTTAAAAGCACATACTGCAAAGTTAAATGTTATCATTTTGTTCCTAGAGTAAATGACACAGATAACATCCAAAGACAAAAGCAATCGTAATTAGTATTTAATTTCACACAAATGCATTGTAATTAATTTGATTTAAAAGTTTGTCATTGTTTATCTAAACCATTTTCAATGATTTAATTGTAAAACATTGTGCCGTTCAACACGTTTTAAAATTTGATAGTATTTCGTACGGATTTGAGTCTATCTGCCCGTACTTAAATTAAATTTATATTTAATGTTGATTGCTTTTATATTTATATATATCGTTTAAAATAAATTTGACAGTATATACAACTATGATTAACACTCTTCCTTTTCATTATCTTTCCGTTAGATGGGGTTTGATACCTTTATGATTTGATTTTATAACTTTAGATTGAAAATGCAATTTTGAAGTGGTTATAGGAAAAAAATAATTAAAATCAATTTCAAAACATAAACAAATTCTAGGGTTGTCACTAGATAATGAAAACAGTTGATATTTTTTTATTGATAAAGTTGATAAATTAAAAAAAGTACTTTTCGACTTAAATTGTTAATTACAAGAAATCTGTGGGATTCTTTTACTAAGAATTATAGTCGGTCGTTATATGTTCTCAACTGCAACTTAAACAGCAATGCCAACAGCGCATTGTTCTAAGTCTGCTGGGATTCTACGATAACAGTTATTCATTGCCTTTGTTATTGTTATTACGATAGAAGGATGAGAGCACATAAATAAATCGGTATAATAAGATAGCAATCCCGTAAAGGAATGGTTGCCATCGAACAACTATACTTCGAACAAAAAACTATCTACTCACCGTTCTATTTCCTAAATTTCGCACTTTGCAATTTAAATACGACGTTTTATCTACAAGTGCTGTTACGTTTTTTGAAGCGTTCTTGTCAAAGAACGGACCTCGATTTATTATCATAGGTTCCAAATCCAGATCTTCCGAAATTTCTTGTAAACCGTTGCTTTCGTCACTTTTAGGTCGACTTAATCCTGAAACGAAGATGAAAAAATTAAATTTGAAACACAATTACGGAATTATTGACAGTGTATGTAAAAAACAAACGTTATCAGATTATTTTATTAAAAGCGAAAATTAGATTATTTGAGTTGACCCAGAAAACTCTTAACGCAAAAATAATCAAAAGTGAACACCGTGGTACGTAGTGAAATATGTAACAGATTTGTTTTCAAATATTGGCCAGGCTTTTATTACGGTAAACAAGCAAAAAACGTGTTTTGAGTTGCTTTAAAAAAAATATTAACTGTGCCAAATTACATTTTTTGTCTTATTTGCTTTACGTTTCACAATTTAAAAATTCATTTTATCTTAATTGGAGACGCGTACTTTGACTTTTAAATTCAACGAACTATTTATAGCGAGTTTATGTTTTTATGTTTTTTACTTTATTAAATTTTTAATTGTTTTAAATTTTTTTTATAATAAAATAATTTTAAATCCTATGATCTGATTTTCAAATTGTGAATTTCTAAAAAAGTTAATAAAATGCTTTTTCAGTATCTTACGTTAGATACGTTATCACTACAATACAGATATTACTTTAATGGTGTCATTTCCTTGCACGCATAAACTTCTCTGATATTATAATGTAACTTTCGTTTTTTCCAAGGTTCGGTCAATTACATGCAATTTAAGTACCATTGATTTATCTACTAAACAACTTATATAATCGGTAAATTTTGAAAAGGTTTACTCGAAGCTGCTGGCAAAGAGGCACAATGTTAGGTATTAAACGAGCAAGTAAATAGTGCGTAACGTCGTTAAAATGTGTTTAGTAGTCTCAAGATAAAATTGAAGCTGGTGCTACACAAACACAAAAGTTTGCTTAGAGCGATTAAATTTCGAGAATTTGTAAGTCAAACTGCTACAACATTTATAGAAAGTTTGCTTTTTAATTATTAAATATAAACAAATATAAATAATCCTATGTTTTGAAGTATAACCTCAATTTAATATTTTTCCCAAATGTATGAACGTCTTCGATGAGCGTGTATATACGTCTTTCGAACCAATTTCTTCCATTTGAGGGTGCAAAAATCTTGTAGGAATTAATTTAAATAATTTTCATTTTCTAATAACCATTGAAAATGTTTGTATAGATTTTTTTTCTTTTTGTCGCCTTTCTATCTCTATTACCGGTATTGTCAAACACAACCTCATTAGAGTGTACTGCTCTAGACAATGCATCAGGACTTGTGTTGTACTTTCCTTTATGATGAATTAAGTAAACATTATGTTGTTGAAAATATAACCCAACGAGCTAACGTGCCCGTAGGATGTTTAATATTATTCAACTACAGCAAACTGCTGTAATCAAAAAACAGTGCCTTCTACATTGAAACGAAGTTTTTCTATAAAAATAATTACAGCTAGGCATTTTTTTCAGTTACGGTAATATGTACAGCACAAAGAAAATGTTGCTATAACATTTTTATCACAATTAGTATTATTATTTTAGTTTGGAGAAACCTAAACATTTATTGCAAGCGTCACATTAAACAGTAAAACGTTTACTAAAATCAAACTGAGACTTACTGATACAGAAAACATATTTAGCTCTTGGAGATTATTTATTTATTTATTTGTATGGTACATTATTGTCACTTTATATTGGGAGGTAAATGTGCAATTGTGAATTGATTTGTCTTGGCAAAGCATTTGATTCGAGGTTTAGGAAAACCATCAAAACCTAAACATACGAAGACCTATCCACTTTAGTATTCATATATAATTATTAAAATTATTATTAATAGGGTATGGTAGATGGTATTTACACCTCCGACCATAGGAAGAAATTAGACGGCTTAAGGTCGCAAGATCTGGGGAGCAAATGTTTTCCGTCGACTGATTATTGTATGATTATAAAATTTGTTAAAAATTAAGATTGGCTTTTGTGCTATGACCTTAGCGCCATCCTGTTGAAAATAAGGGGTCAATCCATCATCGTGCAGTTCATTAAAATAGTGCCAAAATTTTTTTGCGACACCTAAATGCATTGAGCGTTCCTACAAATAGTTTTCTTCATTTTCAAAAGTTGCCTTTATTTTCTGAATGTATTTTTGATTTCTTAAATTTTTTTGATTCTTCAGTTCTTCCTCTTTTGGCTCATATACTTTTTCTTTGTTATTTGGTAAACTGCAATTCCTTTTTTAACAAACAGTCCCAGGTTTTGGTAATTTACTAAATTAAAATTATAAATTAACGTAAATACAAACCGTTTCTTTAAAGACGCGAAATAGGTTTTAGGAGCCTTACCAATGTAACGTTAAACTATACTATATAACAGTTTGTTTATGTAATTTTATTTAAAATGATTATGACTGAAATTTTTATATTAATAAATTGACAATCTAATTTACTTATATTTTTTTTCTGTTTCAATAACCTTCTCATATTTTGCCCTATGAAGATCGGCGTAATTTGTGAATACATGCTTTGTTTAAATGCTGTCTGTTTCGTCACAGAATAAAGTGTGGTTTAGTTCCGTATTCAGTACCGCGTAGATTTTGTTTCACATTCACAGATGCACAAAATCAGAAATGTGCAACAGTGCTAATGCGCTTTTACTGCAAAAATGTATAGCTGATGGTAATTAAAGGTATAACAAAATTAAATACTTGTTTAAGAATATCATCAATTGGAAAAGTGATGTCATATTCGATTTCTCCATAAAAAGTGTCTGAATAATGTCTTGGTTAGAAATGTCTAATCTGATTAGTTTATCGGCAAAAAAATTAAAAACGAAAATCAGAAATTTTGGTTTTTTTTCGATATTTCAAATTTTTTTTTAGATTGTAATTCGGCATAAAAATGCGCAATTTTGCCTCAATTTAACCGACTTCGTATCCCTTAAGATAAGCAAGATCCCCATAGTGGCACTCGAAAAACGGACAGCCTGTATATATAAAAAACACATTAACAAATAAATGCTGAAATGGAAAATTCCACAATCTTTCAGGAAATAGGAGATAATGATACGTACTTAGTGTGTGCAAAACTCTGCAATTGTTGGGCAATTAGTTTATGCACAATTGCGATTTAAATTGTTTGAAGCAATATATTTAATCAAGGCTGAATGCGCTGTGATCATCCAATTGTCAAAAATAAAAAAGTATTGTAAAGTTGAAATAAAAAGGAACAAAACGTATATTCTCATTTTTCGAAAAATAATATTTAACACCCAAAAATGCATGCAAAGATGACTGAAAATGAACGAGTGTAAGAATAAGTAGTGGGAGTACCCGTCCGCTAGCGCCGTTTGAGGGATTGAGATTTATATAAGCGCGCTGCGGACGGGTACTCTCACTACTTCTCCGTATGCTTACACTCGTTCATTTTCAGTCATCTTTGCATGCATTTTTTGGGTGTTAAATATCATTTTATCAAAGAATTAGGATATACGTTTTGTTTCTTTCTATTTCAACTTTACAATATTTTTTTATTTTTGACAATTAAATGATCACACGAGCATTCAGCCTCGATTGAATATGTTGCTTTAAAAAATTTAAATCGCAATTGTGCATAAACTAATTGCCCGACAACTGCAGGGTTATGATGGATCTACGAATTTAAAAAGAAAACTCAAATATTTCACTTTTTTTTATTTCTCTTGAAAGTTATTACTTGATTGAGTCCAATTAGTGTTCATTTTATTTGTATTTTTATCTTCTACAACTTTCCTTTTTATACCATTAACATTGGTTTAATACTTTTCACTCAGAAAAAAAGTTGAAAAAAACACGTTTCTTTGCATATAAATGTTAATTAACTATATAATGACAATTTATTTTCGGTATAAAACATGAATACAAGGTACTTTATACTATTTACAATTACATGGCGTAGGTGGTTTCCTACTATTACTTTTGTCAAAAATATATCTCTATTTACTGTACTATTTGCTGAATTAGATATTGGCGGGAGCTTCACCGATTATACGGGAACACTCAATAATCATACTACTATAAATTATTGGAAAGACTACACAACAAACAAAAGTGTGTATTTTTTAAAGAACAAGTTTTATATTTTGGATACGTCATCTGCTTCAATACCATATTAAAGTGCCCAGAGAAAATGAAAGAAATTAATAAGATACCTCAACCTACAAACATCGAAGAACTAAAACGTTTACTTTGTATGGTCATGGTTACATATTATTCTTGATTTATAAGGAATTTTTCGATAATTCCACGCCCGCTTAGAAGACTACTGCAAGTAAATAAAACATTTACTGGTCTTCATCAAAACAGCTTTCAAAAAACTTAAAGACAAAATTAGAAGTGATCTAAAAATTCAATATCAGTTGCTTGCAATGCTAGCCTAACATAAATTGCAGGTGTGTTATTACACATTATTGAATGAGAAGAGAGATCAGTGTCATTCGTTTTAAGAGCTTTGACACCAGCACAACAAAGATATAGCCAATTAGAAAAAGAAACAGTAGCAATAGTCTTCACAAACGACACATTTTTAATCTACGTATATAAAAGAAAATTTACGTTTATTACAGACAACAGACCTTTGACAAGCTACGCAACATTTCTAAGCAATTTTAATTATCAAATTCAATATTGAAAAGCCGAAGATCATTCCGACGTAAATTATTTTTCAATAATACATTCTAATGTCACATCAACAGGATAGAAGCAGCACTAGATAACAAAGTACGTGATCTTCAAGATCAAACTATTAATCAAATCTTCATTCTTCACTATGTTACAAGCTGATCTATTAAAACAATAAAAGATCCCAAATTATCCAAATTAAAGGTACTAAGATTGACCTTCAATATTGTTACCAACGTAATATAATCTTTAAAGTTTATTCCTGCTAAACGACAAAAGAAATATTGAGGAGTTGAAAGAAAGTATTGTTATTGAAAAAGTATAGATAGAGACATTGTTCTACAATGTGAAGACTGTGTCAACATTATCAAAACACCTAACAAAGTTCTTCAACATCATTGGAATGAACTAAAAAAAAATTTGAATATGTGCATATGGACTATGCAGGTCCATTTCAAAGACATCATTTTTTTATTCTTGTTGACGCTAAATCTAAATGAGCAAAAATTCGATTTTAACGAGATGCTCCAACCTCTTCTTCAGCGATCACTTTTCTATGTGAAATTTTTAGTTTTCACGGATTATCCAGAATGGGTCTAGGACGTTTGGGAGTCGTCGTTTGGCCGTCGCCGTTTGGCTGTTGCCGTTTCGGCAACGCCGTTTTGACGTCAGCCGTTTCGGCGTCAGGCCATTTTGGCGATAGCCGTTTCGGCGTCAGGCCGTTATGACATCAGGCCATTTTGTCGTCATGCATTTTTGAAGTATATTTTATAACTTAAAATTCCTTTCTAAGGCGCTAGTGATAAATCCAATTACAAATTAGCTTACAATCTATATTTCAACAATTATAATTTTGGGAAATAAGATAGTTAACAACAGTTAAGCAAACGTAGTTCATATTAGTCCAATTTACTTGTAAAAGAGTAATTAATTTGTCCAGTTATCAAATAAATCAGTAAATAAATGCACATCTATGAAACAATTACGCTACATAGATATCAAATAATTGTATAGAATTTTTATAAAACGTCAACGTGGAAACGCTACTCATTATTTATAATTACGTTGTTTGTTACGTCAAACTAAATATTCTTTCCAAGTTTTATCGCTTTATTTTAAATAGAATAAGAGTTATTCTTTTTTCTATTGAATAAGTAGTGTTTAATTAAAATTATTATTGATATAATGAACATTTGTTTGTGTATAAATGAAGTAAACATGTTTTATGCATTTCTGAATGTAATCAAATAAATATCAGTAAGTACACATTTAATTCTTTATTCAACAATTCGTTCGCTAGCTTAACCTTGGCCATTCTAAGTCAAAACTATTCACTTAAATTGGTTATTAATTTGACGTTAATTTTGAGTAATATTAGGATAGAATTCTTAAGCATATAATTCCTTTGTAATTTTTAATTACCTTAATTCCTTTACCGTTGCCTATTCTTACAAATGTTTGTTTTTTTTCTTAAGTCCTCGCTAAGGGCACAGCGGAGGTGAATAGTGTGTATCCTTGTTTTATCCTTTGTTTTTTTTTCTAATTACTTCAATATGAATAACGAATTAAAATGTAATAAGTGCAATAAATCTGTCGTTAAAGCTAGATTAGATTGCATAAAATGTGATGCTATTTATCACATAAGCTGCGGCCTAATGAAAAGTTCTACCTTTTCTAATGATGATGATTTTGAATGCTGTTCCAAAATTAATAAGAAATCAAAACTAGATCCACCGACTCCTGAATATGGGAATGAGATGAATTCTGATAGCAAAATAGCGTTGGAATTAACTTTTAGCGTCAAAGAACTGCAAGAATCAGTTGCTTCTCTTATAAAAATTGTAGATACACAAAACGATAAGTTGAATCAAATCTCGGGAATTTTAAATAAACTTTCTGAAATTACAACTGAAAACGCTAACCTTAGGAAGCTATAACAGTTTTGACAGATAAAGTTAATACTTTCGAAAATGTATGTACATAGTAATATGGAATCGTCTAAGAAATCTCATGACGTAACGTCTAATAACACAACATCAAGTGATGAAGATCTAATTGCGGAGCTAAATGATCGAAATTGGCGCAAATGTAATGTTATTTTATTTGGAATAGTTGAATCTAACAAAACTTCAATTATTGATAAAATAGAAGATGATAAAGCTATAGTTAATAACATTTTACAATCAATTGGCGTAACTTATAGACCTTTACGATTATTTCGGGTTGGACGTAAAAATAATAGCAAACCCAGACCGCTAAAGCTAATTTTTAAGGATGTTTATGAAGTACGAGAAGTTTTAAGATCTAATGCAATTAATCCTAATAAACAAAATCATTTTCACGCAGATAAAACACCAAAACAGCTAGACGCTAGAGTATTTGAAGAAGGTTATTTCTGAACTTCGCGTAAGAAAAATAATGGAGAAACAGAGTTAATCATAAAATATTGTTTTGATGTACCGTTTATTACAAAGTCCCTGGCACCGAAACCTTCTGTGTCAAAAAACTGATTTTCTATTTTGAAAATTGTGGTGACATTAGAACCAAAATTCAGATGCTATCTATAATGATTGCTTGCAGTAATTTTGATGTTATTATTTTATGTGAAACTTGGCTATATGAAAATTTGGGTAACAATTTGCTTCAGTTCAGTAATTATAATATTTATAGATCAGATCGATCTGTATCAGGTAACGTTAGAGGAGGTGGTTTGCTGATCGCAGTAAAAAATGTTTTATCACTTCTTTAATTCATCTTGATAATAAAATCGAGCATTTATTTGTGAATCTAAAATTAATAACGTCATATACATTATTGGTGCAGTTTACATACCTCCTGCTTCCAGTTCTATGATTTACGACAAGCATTGTCAATTTCTTGAATCACTTTTGTCTAATAATAGTAATGCTAAAATAATACTTGCAAGGGATTACAATTTACCTAATCTTGTTTGGAATAAGAAAGGAGTTGATTTTGAAAGGGTTTCATTTTTTGATCAAAAGGAAAGATTCATCATTAATTGCTATAATTCTCTTCTTTTAAATCAGGTTAATTTAATTCCCAACAGTAGAAATGTTTATCTTGATTTAGTGTTTACAAATGTATTGAATGTTTATGTATCTCTATCTACTAATAAATTACAAGATGATAGTGTTCATCATAATGCTTATGATATAAATATTCCTCTAAATACGAAGTGCAAGTACTTACAGCCCCAAGAAGTAGTAATATATAATTATCATGAAGCAGACTATGTTAGTATAAATAATTATTTTTGTTCTATAGATTGGAATATCGTTTTTAATAGTAGTAATATTGAAGTCATTATTGAAACATAAAAAGGATGTTTAACTTATTCTCTAGCTGAACATCATCACCAAACAGGACATAAAATCGATTTTGAAAATACAAGAATGCTAGGAAGAGAAAAATATTTATGTAACCGCCTCATTAGAGAACAAATCGAGATAGAAAGACGTCCTAGTTGCATTAATAAACGAGATGATGGAAAAGGTTTACTAACACTTGGAAACCGTTATTAACTTAACCTCAGGATAGAAGATCCCCAAATATCCAACAAATAGAACAACAAAATATGCAAAACAACATTACCATGATACCGATACGTAATGCTATTGGTTACTCTGGTCCAGCGACACGTTCAAGGTCAAAATCGCATAGAAACTAAGATTGTTATTTATTAATTACTTGAAAAAGCTGCGTGTTAGCGTGGCGAAACGTTGTAATTTTTAATATTTATTACACGTGTTTAAACCCCAAAGATTTTTATTACAAATATATATATATATATATATATATATATATATATAAATATATATATATATATGTATACAGTGTGTCCAAAATTCGATGCTCACCATTGGTATTTTGGAAACGGTAAGAGTTACAGGGTCGGTTAAATGGAACAATATGGAGGTATTTATCTTACCTCTTCAGACCTTCTCTTGTTTTTCCAAAGAAATGCGTTGCCTACTAGATATTGCAAAAAAGTGAAAATCGGCATTTTCTTTAAACTTGCGTAGAATCCACACTATTTATCCTATCAAAAATATGTAAATATAAAAGTTGTAGACATTTAGATATTGAATAATATGCGTCATTAAAATATTTTTTTGCTTGCATCAGTAGCGAAATATGACCCAAAGTTGCATTTTTTAAATGGAAATGATAATTTATTTTTATACAGTTGAATTACTTGATTTTTTCCTTTTCAACGATATAAGGTTCGAGCTATTTATCTTGTGTACTTTAGAAGATATAAAGAAAAATCATTTTTGAGGCAGATTTATAATGTTACCAAGTTGTAAGCAATAATAACAAAAACATAACGGGTGGATAACATCGTAAAACGAATGAGTTTTCCTATAAAAGATTCTCAATAGTGCGGCCATTGACTTCTAAACATTTTGTATAGCGTTTTTCAATATTTATTCGGCAATTCATTAATTGACGGACGCTAACTGAATTAAAGGCCTGCATGACGCTCTGCTGCAAATCATTAACGTTCTCATAATTGACAACGTATACTAAATTTTTATGTGTCCCCACAGGAAAAATCTAGTATGGACAAATCTGGTGATCGCGCAGGCCAACGTATGGGACCGTTTGTTCCAATCCAACGGTTTCCAAATCTTGCTGATAAATATTCAGTGACGATCCTGGAATTATGGGCCGGGGCGCCGTCTTGCTGAAACAAAATACTTCTTTCTTCTTGAATAGGTAGCTCGTCCAATGCATCTTCGACTTCGGCTTGCAGCAGTTGAAGATATCTAGTCGAATTAAGCGTTTGATTATAAATAAATGGACCTATCAAACGATTTCCCAAAATACCGCACCACACGTTAAATCCGAATCGTTCTTGGAAACGCGATTCTCGAACTATTTTCGGATTTTCATTATTCCAATAATGATAATTATGCCGATTGTAAATGCCGTTGTTTGTGAATCTACTTTCATCGCTCCAAAGAATTTTTTAGAAAAAGAATTATCGTTTGTAACTTCATCCAGGTACCATCTACAAAATGTAACTCTTCGAGCATAATCATTCTCTTTGATATGATGGCATATCATTGGCTTATAAGGATGAAATTTCTTCTTTTTAAAACATAATGTACTGAACTTCTTGCCATACCACTGTCATTCGAAATTTTTCTTACTGAAACGGAAGGCTCAACATTAACAGCGGCTAGAACAGCTATTTCAGCATCCTCATTGTCTTTTGATAGGTTGTAGGACGAATGGCGGTGAAGGATCCACCTTGTCGAAGATTTTGCTCGAGTCAGGAAAACAAAGTTCTGTGAGGTTGCCTTCTTTCGGGGTATAAGTTGTGATATTCATTTGCTGCCGCAGTTGAATTACGATGGCATCTTATGTAGACAACAAACATGTCCGTTTTTCATGGTTTGAAAACTGCATCATCAATTTTGAATATGAATAGCTTACTACAACAACTACAAGTTCTGACACGATACTACTGTAACAATATTATTGACAGATTTGATGTGCAGTTGTTTGTTTCTTAAAAATTTGCAATCATGGATAGTGTGATGTGCTTTAAAATACATCTACAGATCTCAAAAACGATTTTTCTTTATATCTTCTAAAGTACACAAGATAAATAGCTCGAACCTTATATCGTTGAAAAGGAAAAAAATCAAGTAATTCAACTGTATAAAAATAAATTATCATTTCCATTTAAAAAATGCAACTTTGGGTCATATTTCGCTACTGATGCAAGCAAAAAATATTTTAATGACGCATATTATTCAATATCTAAATGTCTACAACTTTTATATTTACATATTTTGATAGGATAAATAGTGTGGATTCTACGCAAGTTTAAAGAAAATGCCGATTTTCACTTTTTGCAATATCTAGTAGGCAACGCATTTCTTTGGAAAAACAAGAGAAGGTCTGAAGAGGTAAGATAAATACCTCCATATTGTTCCATTTAACCGACCCTGTAACTCTTACCGTTTCCAAAATACCAATGGTGAGCATCGAATTTTGGACACACTGTATATATTTAATTATATTTTTGTTTAAACATATCAAATCAATAGAATTTGATTTTGTATTTAAAAAGGTTTATTCCGTTAAATAAAGTATTATTATTATTATTAATTAAGTTATTTTATTTTTAAGTTAAAAATTATAATTAACGGCAAATTGTAATCCAATTTGTATTTTGCAGAGAAGAAAGGATCCATACTTAAAGTATTGCTAGTAAATAGAAGTTCACTTGAAGTCGTGCCAATACATTTAATGTAGAAATTTGAAAAATTTGACTAATTTTGACTATACGACGTGTTTTGTTGTACTCTAATTTTCAATTTCGGTTTAGTCTTCGTTTGGTATATTTTATAACAGACTAATAAATGAATACTATAATTCTTAAGGTTTATTAACGCACGTTTCGGTACTATTAAGGAAGCCGCGTTCGCAGGAGTAGGAGAAGTTCTTCCGGAACTTCGTTTTTATAACCCTTCTGAACGCCCTCTCTACTCAGCTCTACTAACTACATTACAGGTTCCTACAGTACCCCCCTTCTAGTGTATACGTTACATTAGATTAATCATAATATACATAATCTATAACAAAATAACTGATAACAACATTATGACAATTATGTACATTTAAATTGGTTGAACAGTAACCATGTCCGCATACTTTTTGGGAAATTTAACCGTTCTCCCTGTTCTAGTCGTCACTATGGTTTTGGCGGATAAGATGTGGCTGGTTCGTTCACCATGACTTTACTGCTCGGGGCTTTGGGCGATTCATCCTTAAACTTGACTGGGTCAACTGTTGCTGGCTTTAACCTATCAATTGATATTACTTTTACGTTCCCTAACACGTCCAACTCGTAAAACTTTTCATTTCTGCGGAGCACTTTATATGGGCCATCATATGGGTATTGTAAAGGTTTCTTTACGCTGTCTACCCTTACGAACACATATTCTGCAGTGTTTAGGTCTTTCGGAACATAACTTGTTATTTGACCATGTGCTACCGTTTGAGTGTAACGAATTCTTTTCATATGCTGCTTTAAATTTGTTACATATTCAGTTTCTACGAATGGTATGGCTGTGCTCGGTGCTTGAAGATCGACTAAGTCTGCTGGAAGTCTCAATGTGGTTCCATAAACCAATTCGGCTGGTGTGGCACCTATGTCTTCTTTAACTGTGCTCCTTATCCCAAGAAGTACTAAGGGAAGGGCTTCAGTCCATTTCAAGTCATGGCACTTCAGAGCAGCTTTAAGGTGGCGATGAAAGCGTTCCACTAATCCGTTACACTGTGGATGGTATGCAGTGGTTCGGTTTCTTTTAATACCAGTTAGCTTAGCCAGATTTTGAAAACCAGTGACTCAAACTGTCTTCCTCGGTCGGTCGTTATTATTGTTGGGCTACCAAATCGTGCAACCCAGCAATTAAAAAATGCTTTTGCTACTGTTTCAGCACTAATATCCGCTACAGGTATAGCTTCGGGCCATCTACTAAAGCGATCAATCATCGTAACAAGATATTGCTTACCGTCGGAATTCGCAAGGGGCCGACGATGTCGATGTGTACATGGGAAAACCTAGCATCTGGTGTGCCGAATGTTCCGACTGGCGCTTTAATGTGACGACTAACTTTAGCTCTTTGACACGGAATGCAAGATCGAGCCCAGCTGGTCGTATCCTTCCTCATGTTTGGCCAAAAGTAGCGCTTGGTCACTTGCTTCACTGAACTTCTAACCCCTGGATGTGAAAGTTTATGCACTAGGTCAAAGATTGACTTCCTGAACGACTTAGGAATATAAATTCTTCGATCTGCTCCTGTTATCTCGCACCACAGTTCGACATCTGGAAGTAAGGTTGGAATTTTCTGGAATGAGTATTTCTCATTTTGTTTTAATTCCAACAGTTCCTCGTCTTTTCTTGAGCTTCATGCAAGGCTTTGCTATCAAATTGCTCTGCTACTACTTTAGCTACTGTGCTTACTCGTGAAAGGGCATCTGCAGGAGAATTTTCACTTCCTTTAATATACTGTATATCTGTCGAAAACTGAGATATATAATCGAGCTGACGACATTGTCTTGGGCTGCATTTTTCCAGCTTCTGAGCGAAGGCAAATGTAAGCGGGCGATGGTCTGTAAATATTGTAAATTCTCGACCCTCGAGGTAATGCTTGAAGTGTCGGATGCCTTTGTATATTGCTAACAGTTCACGATCATATGTGCTATATTTCTTCTCAGCTTGCGTGAGTTTGACAGAGAAAAACGAAATTGGTTTGCCATTTTACTGCCTTGCTGTATCACTCCGCCAACTGCCACATCAGATGCGTCGACCACTAAACTGAGGTTTGCCGTAGGGTGAGGAAATGTCAAAATTGCGGTGTCGGACAGTTTTTCTTTGCACTCTTCAAATGCTCGTGTTGTCATGCTGTTCCATGTTATCACCGAGTTCTTGTGTTTGCTACCTTTCAATAGTTCTGTTAAGGGTTGTTGTATTTGTGCTGCATTCGGTATCCACCTGCGGTAGTAATTGACCATGCCAAGGAAGCACTGCAACTGTTTTACTGTTTCCGGCAGTGGGAAATTGCTGACGCTATCGACTTTTTCAGGGATTGGTGTTAAACCGGCTGCTGAAAGTCTAACTCCCAGGAAATTAACTGAAGTTGCTCGAACACACACTTTTGGGGTTTATTATTATGTGATGTTCGTTTAGTTTTTAAGTACCATTTGAATGTGTTGTACATGCTCTTCCTCCGACGTAGAGGCTATTAATAAATCATCTATATAAACGTATACAAAATCCATATCTTTAAATATTTGATCCAAATACCTCTGGAAGGTTTGTGCGGCATTCTTTAAACCAAATGGCATCCTCACGAACTCATATAATCCAAAAGTGTCGTTATCGCTGTCTTCTTACAATCATCTGGGTTAATCGGAATTTGAAAATAAGCTTTCATCAAATCTATTGTTGAAAATATCTCCTTGCCCGATAGATTTTGGGAGAAATCATGTATGTGTGGAATAGGGTACCGATCTGCTACAGTTATCGCATTCAGGTTCCTGTAATCGCCACATGGTCTCCAACTGCCATCTGCCTTTTTAACCAGGTGTAGGGGTGTAGCCCATTCGGAACAAGACGGACGGATTATGCCAGCTTCCAACATTTGTCGGAACTCTTCCTTGGCCACCTTGTATTTGTCTGGGGCTAACCTACGTGGTTTACTATATACAGGGGTCCTTTAGTCTCGATGTAATGTAAGATGTCGAGGTTTTGCTCGTGCGGGACTTTTAACGTAGGTCGAATAATGTCAGGGTACTTACGAATAATGTCATTGTATTTAGAGTCATTCACACCGAATACTGCGCGCACACTTATTGTACTAGATTGTTTGCACTGACAACTCACTACAAGACTCGTCTGATTGTCTACTAATTTCTTATTTCTAATATCTACACTTAAATTGAAATTATGTAAAAAGTCTGCACCGAGAATAGCATCAGTCACATTGGCTACCACAAAAGTCCACTTAAATGCTTTGCGGAGTCCGATATTTATGCAGATTGTCTTATACCCGTACACTGTGATGTTGGTGTTGTCTGCTGCTCGCAAGCTGAATGTTGAAGTAGCAGGGTCCAATCCTTGGTGTTTAAATCGAGCAGGTAAAATGCTGATGTCGGCTCCTGTGTCGATTAGGAAATGGTGCTTAGTGGTTTGATCTACTACAAAAGGCGGCGAGACTTGTGGTTCGCAGCAGTTGCCGAATCTACTGCGTACTTCGCTCGTTTTTGTATCCGCTTGAAACCCGCAAGGAGTTGTGCATCTTGTGGAACGGTCACCAAACCTTCGATGATACCAGCACACCTTGTTCTCCCCGGAACTGGCGTTTTTGACCGTGACCGGCACCTGGCTCTACTTGCCTGACGTTGCCTGCTACTACCTCTCTCTAAGTTATCCAATCTTCGTAGGACACTATCTAGTTTGGCATTTAGCGCAGTGATTGGATTTTCCGTCAGCACTTCCTCTCTTTCCGGCGCTTTAAATTCTTTAGCGCTCACCGCTGCGATCACAGGAGTATGCTCTATTATTCTGTCAGCTACTTCCGCCATTTGTTCCAACCCTACGCCAGACAATGATAGTAATATTGGTTTAATATTAACTGGCATTTGTTGCAGGAAGAGCTCTTTCAGCACTTCATCGTTGACATAACCTGTGTCGTTCACTAACAACCGCATGTGTCTCAGCAATTGTGTTGGTTTCCTGGACCCTAATTCTTCTCCCGATAATAGTTGCCTTAGTTTCTGGGTCTCTGATAGGGCTGTTCTATTTATTACTGCCAACTTCAATTTGGTGTAGGGTTCTACCGGATCTGGCTTCGTTATCAGGTCGGCTACCTCATCTGCGATTTCCGGTGAAAGCACCGTCAGCACGTGGCTGAATTTGGTCGCTTCCTGGGTGATTTTTGGGTGCGCTAAGTTGAATCTTGCTTCGGCTGTTGCGAACCATAATTCCGTGCGATTTGGCCAGAAGGGTGGTAAGGAAATTGCCGATGTAACCACTGCTGGAGATGCAGGTATGTTGCTGCTTGCTGTCTGATTCTCTTCCGCCATTACCACGTGCTCTTTTTGTCGTTCAAACTTTAAATAAGTGAAGGTACTTACTCGGGGTCACCAATTTAGTCTTCGTTTGGTATATTTTATAACAGACTAATAAATGAATACTATAATTCTTAAGGTTTATTAACGCACGTTTCGGTACTATTAAGGAAGCCGCGTTCGCAGGAGTAGGAGAAGTTCTTCCGGAACTTCGCTTTTATAACCCTTCTGAACGCCCTCTCTACTCAGCTCTACTAACTACATTACAGGTTCCTACATCGGTTTGTAGACGACATTTTGTCAATTTTTGGAAAATTGCCGTTTCTATGCATTCTGGCATGTTCCAATGTTGCTTTCACCCGTACTGGGAGAAAAAATTTTTATTTAACTTAATGATGTTATTGTGAAAGTCTCGTATTTTTGTATTTTGTTAATGATTTTTTATAAAAAAAAACACGTGGTAAAACATTAACCTCATATTAATTTAGCTCTAAGTATTTCATTTTTATGTTGACGGGCCCATTTATTTAATTAATTTCTAAAACCCATCTGACGATGACTATTTTGTCCATATAGTCGAAACTAGTCAAATTTTTCAAATTTTACACATTAAATGTATTAGCACGACTTCAAGTGTTTTATTGAACTTCTATAATTTGTATTTGTTTAACCGCCCTTGCCTGAAGTTGAGAACGGTACTTTATGTGACAAAAAGCCAGAAATAGTTACAGCAAAATAAGAGTTTCTTTTTATTCGAAGTTTGTTCTCCTACAAGCAGAAATTCACGAATGAATCCAATATTAACATTTATAGGCGAAAAAGTTAATCAACTCTTAAAAAATCTCTATATTATCATATCACATTAGTCTACATGTAATTTCATACATTATTCATAATTGTGTGCTAATCCCCTTAAGTATTGTAGTGTATTTACATTGTCATCAAAAGCTTATACTAATCTTAAAATTCTAGTATCCGCTTCTCTATATTTTCTTAATTTTACGGATGTCACATTTCTGGCAAGAGTTGTTCATAATATATATCACCCCTTTTGGACTTTTCGACGCCCATCTATAAATTTAAAAATTGTTGGATGTTGTACCCCCAATTCCTCTGCATGGTTATTGGTTCGGTCATTT
>JALBCR010002582.1:0-211906 GCA_030710515.1 Abscondita cerata
CTCGGTGGCAGTTTCAGTTCACATTATAAATTGGTGGCGAACTGGACTGTGTGTTGAACTTCGTGAAACAGATTCATGAACCGAACTGAACTGAATAGGTGATTTCCTGTTCTTCCTTTTGTTTCTTATAGAAGGTAGGTTAGTGTGTAATAAACTAAAGATGAAAGCTGAGTTTGCACTTACAGGTTATGTTCATTGTTTCCACGTTTACTATGCATAATACGCGGATGTAAAATCAGTTGAATGGTTCAAATGTCATTTACCTTCTCAATGATTAAGTTTTCAAACTTAAATAATTAATAGAAATAGTGTGATAATTTGACAATTTCAAATTAACTTGCAATATGACTTAAACATCTGTGACTAGAATAATTCCTCAAATTCCCCGATAGAAGTGTTTTCCCTATAATATTTGTATGCATGTTATATACATCAGATTCATCTAACATGTTTGACCATATCTTCAATATTGCCATTCCCCAAATTTTCAATAATTTTGTTCCTTAAGTCAGGACGGATCAGATACAATTTTTGAGTTTTGCTGTGTATAGCTTCATGCAGTGACAAACTATTTGAGCTTGACCAGGGTTTTGTTAATTGCTGTGGTATAAATGTCATATCTTCGAAAAGACAGATAGTGGGTGGCTGGGAGATAAGTAACATTAGAAATCATTACCTTAGTCAGTGGAGCGTTTTCTTTATAGGGTAGAAGTTTTAAATAAATGTCAGTTCTTATTTTCAAGCTTCAAGCACTTTCTTTATATTTGGCGGTTTAAGGTGCTGGGAACCGACATAATAAGTCACATGGTTGTCAGGGATGTTCAATGACGATTTTATTACGCTCTGTTCTTGAAAAAGCATTTGCTTATTTTGAAAAATTACAGTCATAGAATTGTTTTATATCAAATAATTGTTCCTCTTTCTTGATGTAGCACTACGTAGTGAATTCTTCTTCCTTATCTTCCTCCAGTCTTTTTCCTTAATCGGTTCCTGCAAAATCAACAGTTTCTCTTAAAATTAAACTGATTAATTTATTATGATGCCACCCATTCAGATATTGCAGAGGGCAGCATTATAACAATGAGGTGCCACTAAATTGAACTAATTTTGTTATTCAGCTCAAGGAAACTATTCAGGCCACCATACAACGTTTTGTGGAATGTAAAATGTTTGTTTTGGATTTGTTTGATATCAGTGGTCTTCATTATAGTAATAGTGTCTGAAGCCGAGGCGCTCTTATAAACATTCTGATTGACACTTTTTGTGTGACAAGTCTTGTTGAGAGCTTGCCACCAAAGAGAGCCTGACTGAAAGCTGGCAATTCCTGTTTTAAATACTTCAAATAAAACTAATTCGAAAACTAACATTTGTACATAACTACTCACTAATGAAAAAGTGTTCAAATACAATTATTCTTGTTTTCGATGTTGCATATGCCACTCAATTATTTTACTTTGTGACAAAGTGTAACTACAAAACTTCTGCCAAAGGGAAACATGACCTGAGCCTTCTTTACACCTCATTTCAATGTAACTTGTGTGATTACAAGACTAAAATCAATCAACTAAGTTAAAAGACGCTCTTGTACAATTTTAGGTGTGACTTCAAACTAGTGCTGAAAACAAAACTTACTTGGCACATAACTACTCACCAATGAAAAAATTTGATTTGGGAACAGCACCATATAAACCCTCACGCTCCCAACAATTGCCACCAAAACTACTAACAACATCATCAGTGTTTAACAGTTGTGCCAACCCATTTTCAAGTAGTTAATAGCAAAATAAAGGTAATCTTGAAGATTCGAAAATCAATGGTACAAATGATAAATTTTATCGCACATAGATATGATTTTAATTTTTTCTGATATAAATAATATTCGCTTTCTGTCTGTCATAAGAAGAAAAAAGTTTTCAAATTGTTTACTAGAATTATTTGGTTTGTTAAAATATAGTATTTATTTGACAATTGCTTACATGCCAAACGGCTTTTCTGGCATCAGAATTTTTATACATTAAGAAAACGCCTTTGGAAGCAGACAACCAGCATACGAAAGCAGAACAAAATCGTACATAACCGAGTTATTCCCAATATACAATATGTTTTGGAGGTTTTGACATCCCTCATGTTTTATAGGTAAATTGGTATTCAAACGGTATATTTTTAATACCGAAGGCCTCTGGTGAAAATATTACACCTTTCAAGAAAACACCCTGTATACAAAAATCCACTTCAAGATTCATAAATCCTCCTTGATTACTAATCTTGTAACAATTAAACACCAGATTTCTTGTAACTTGTTTCAAATCAAATATTTTAAAATACCGTCTCTTTCCATATGATATTATAGGTTTCATTAAAAATTCCTCAAGCTGTGTTCGCATACATTAAAAAATCTGTCATTATTATTTTTTCGTCGCCAGAGATTTTTAATAATTGGTAAAGTAATAAAAATGTAATTTACAAAAAAATTAAATTTGGAATAGTTATTAAATAAAATTTTTTAATAAAAGACGATAAAAATAAAACAACAAGCTTGGTATATTGAATACACCTGTCATCTATTAATGTAAGAGGTCTTCGTTTAAAACATTATGATGTTTAGCTGCCAGTCTCTAAGACCAAATTTAAATATTATGTTTGGTGGAGACAGCTCTAACTTCAGTGAATATTATTGAATTGTAAACTAAAATCTACCTAGTTAATGCATAATTTGATATATTTTGTTGTATTATGATCACTTCCGATGTTCGCTCTACTTTTTTTCAGGTTACTGCTACGTCGTTCTACTTTTCGCAGCCTCGACCGTTCATTCACCTTAGGTTTACGGACCTTTTCCTTCGAATTACTTTCACTGGTGGTATTTACTTTCCCCGTTTACATTGTTTACTTTTATTACTGTACTCCTTCAACTTCTCACTTTGTTTACACTTAGCAATTTTATTATTTTGAATTATTTTTATCGTGACGTCATCTATTTTGGCGGTATTCTTCTTTGCAACCATGTACGCCTTTACGCTGTGGATTTTCAACGGGCGTCACTTCCGCAACTTGTTTATTAATTTATTCAAATTAATCCGTTACGCCGCGTCGGTTTTTGTGCTGCCATCTACCGGATGCTTATCTGAATCATTATTCTTTCTGCAGTTTTTCAAATTTTTATAATTAACTTTCTTAATTATTTGTTAATTACTGCCCTTCCTTCCTTGTCTTTCCTTTCTTGCGCCGCTTTGAAATTTGTTTTTAAATTTTGTTATGGCCAAAATTATTGAAAAAGTAGAAGCTATTTAACCAAATGTACCGCTTGGTAAACAACAATATATTGCCTAATGTGCAATCTGGTTTTAGATGATGTTACAGCACTAGCACTACTCTGTTAAAGTTACTAATGACATAACCACAGCTATGGACCGATCAAGTGTTACTATTTTAGTTGCGTTACTGATTTTAGTAAAGGCTTTTGACCTAATTAATCATGAGTTGTTACTTGCCAAACTCCTCTACTACAGATTTCCCGAAAAGGCTATAAATTGGTTTAGAAATTATTTGTCTAACCGTACGTGCACAGTAAAGTTAAACAACTAATATTCATCCGAACTACAAACATTTCAAGAAATACCTCAAGGTAGTATCTTAGGACCTATACTTTTTATCATATTTACGGCAGACTTGGTTAAAGTTGTTTCTTCAGAAGTGGCATCCAAATGTACGCTGATGATTCTCAGTTATATATTTCAGGGAGACCTGAGGAAATTGACCGATTAGTACGGGTTTTAAATGTAATTCTTTGTGACATTCAAAGGTGGTGCGTGGACAATTTAATCCCTTGAAATCGTGTGTTATGTGGCCTTAAGAAGTAACGTAAAAGCTCTGGAAAACTTGATATTAATGTAGTTTTAATAATAGTGTTTTGCCGTTTGTGGACAACATCAAAAGCCTGAGACTTAAATTGGAAAAAATATGTGATTAAACTCTATCTATCTCTTGCCTACTGTAAGTTCAAAACGATTTATAAATTTAAGCCTAGCCTAAAGTTATTGCTGGTTAATTCGATAGCTTTAAATAATTTTAACTACTGCAGTTCTGTATATTATTTATATTTAACAAATCAGTTTAAAAATAGAATAAGTGTAGGTACTTCAAAATCGATGCTTAAGATAAATTTATAGTATAAGTTTTGCTGAACGGATGTTTCCATTTTGTAATAGACACAAAATACTGAAAATGCAGTACAGGTTTGACATCCAGTATCTAAAAGTGTTATATAATATTATTACACACAAAAAGCCAAGATATTTATTAAATTTGTTAAAAAAATATAATTGATATACACACCTTAAATGCTAGGTACAAAAATGATTACAATATTCCTCAACCCAATACAGTTAAGTAAAAAAGATGGTTTTCGTATTTAGCACCTAAACTTTTAAACAACTTTGGAAATCTTCTACAAGGTGATAAACCTTGGACTGTCGTTAAACGTAACTTAAGAAAGCTAGTAGTTAATTTTTCCTGTTCTATTAGCATATCTAATTTTATTTTCTCAATTATCGCTTATTATTACTTATTTATATGACTCACAACTGTTAATTTCTAAGGGCGGTATTCATAGTTGCTTCTCAAGCATTTACTTGACGAAGATCTTCTTATTCTAATTCTTAAGATAATCTTTATAATTCAGAGTCCTGAAATAAGCAAATTTTATTGTTTTCTCAAATAGACCATCTTAGCCAAGCAAAACTTTTTTGAAGATCTTCTTATTACATTTCATAGTGACATCTTGTTAGACAAAAGACGAAACTTAAGAATCACTGATTTCATAAACAAAAATTCATTCTCAACTGATTTCTAATTTTCTAATAAGACAATCTTCAATTGAGTTCAGCCTGACCTTAACTTTATGCTGTGATTGTCATAAATCAACTGTCACATAAAACCGACGAATAAAATATGGAAGAATATTTTTTTTTCTGAAGATTCGGATAGTGACGATGATAATGGTGGGGTTAGGCGTTTGCCGAAGCGCTATATTCAAGACGCAATCATTCTATTTGAACTATATCGTGATGACGAGTTTAAACGTAGATACCGGTTTAGTAAGGTTGCTGTTCTTCATGGAGTGTTACCTTTGGTTCAAGACAGACAGCACGGGATGTCTTATGGACCTCCATTATATGTCCAAAACATGTTACCACATCCATGGACGTTTATCGGAGATCCATAAGATATCGATCTCTTATGGATGTCCATTTGACGTTCGCGTCAGCTAGGTAAATGTTTAAAAAATTTGTAAAATGTAGTTTTTTAAATGAACTCTAAGTATAGTGCATGGTTGGCAAACGAAATATTTACAAAATTTTCTTGGGGTATGGAAGGTGAAAGTCCAACTTTATAGAAATAATTATGTGAATTCTTTTAGTTATATCTTTCTGTAGGTGCAAAAAATACTAAACCAATCAACTACCTCTTCTCACACAAATAAGTTATACTTTTCATGCGTTCTCTAAATAATGACCATTCAACAACGACTTTGAATTTTTGCGCGAAATTATGCCGACTCTACCGAATTATAACCGGCACCTTTCGTAAATCGTTGAGGTTTACCGCGTTTTTCTGAGGTTATGTTTATCGCTTGTTTGTGTGTAGTGAACAGTCATTGACAAAGTGTTTATCTTGTGTTTGTTATAAAAGGTATGTGTTTAAAGGGTTTATAGATTCTAGTGCTTTATTTAATCCATACAATTCATTTCTTGATAACGGGAATGTAACGGATTTACCTTTTGTGCTTGTGAAAGTTTCTGATTTTGCATCATAATGATATAACTTTTTAAATTTGATTTATTAAAGTGATTCAAATTATAGTCATGCCTAAAATTTCTAGAATATATCTAAACTCAATACTATATCAATACCTAGTACTTCAAATGGTGGTTTTGAAACGGACTGCACCCGCACTGGCGATAATATGTATAAAGGTTTGTGATAATTTTTTCATAATTTGTTGTGTATTATATTGTCATACTTTTAGGTACATCCACTCGTAGTATGGAAAATGCAACCTGCACATGTTGTCAAATCCGTAGAACAGACATCCATAAGATGTTTAATGGACATCCGGAGGACATCCGCAATATCCTCGAAGGACATCTATGAGATGTTGTATGTACATCCTTGTGCTATCTGGGCAGTGCAACAGGTTCTAATTTGTTGCAAGCGGGAGCTTTCAAGTAAGCGTATATAATTCAAACAAAGTAATTACTGAGTATACTAGAATTTTTCATTACATACAAATGCGCTGCAGTCCGCGGACTAAGAACCGACATAACTAACCGTTAAATAATAAATAAAAATAGAAGATTAAAATATGTAAGATAGATAGGAAAGTTAATATTGCAGGTAGTTAGGTTACCGATTGATACGAAATGCATTTAATAAAAAATTCTAGTTTAGAAGTACATATTTTTATATTTTTTTTAAACCTTTCCTTTAAGTGAATTTTTCTTTTTAGGTTGTTCTTGGAGACCTCGTGCACTTGTCGCAACCAATCATGTTGCGAATTATATTTCGGGTCTCTGTATTATTGGCAAGATTGCTGCGTCAATATATAAAATTACACACAGCTAATGACGCCCGTTTGGAAAATTGATTGTTTGCAAAGTTGGGAAGAAATGGAGCGGCAGTTAATGGACTTCCTGCTATTGACGGAGCAATTGACTGTACCCATGTTAGATTGACCCACACTGTTCTTCAAAGATTCTCGGAAGCTTACCGAAACAGAAAGGGATATTTTTCGTTAAATGTCCAAGCTGTGGTTGGGCCACGAATGGAATTTTTGGATATCGTTCCTGAATGAGAAGCCGAATTTTAGAAATCTAGGATGCATATGCAATATGCCACGGGAATTTTGGATGGTTGTCTAGTGGGAGATAGCGGATATCCATGCTTGCCTTTTTTGTTAACACCAATTTTAAATCCGCAGGATAATGCGGAAGAAGTTTATAATACGGTCCAAAGACGAACCCGGCAAATAGTAAAACGGTCGTTTGGTATTTGGAAACGAAGGTTTCCGTGTTTGTCAAAATGTTTTTCAAACAGGCTGATATGTACTACTTTAATAATTTTTGCGTGTGCTGTTTGGCATAATTTATCTTTAATGATCGATCATGATCTTCTACAAGATGCTGAAAATATAGTTGAAGATGAAGAAATACCTGTAGATCCTCTACAATGGCAACCAGTAAAATGGGTTGGCTCGACGTAGAGCGCTTATAATTAAACTTTTTTAGAAAACACAAAACTCGATAAGAAAGTGGGAAAAAAACAAAAAAAAAATAGATTATTCCAGCATTCTTTTTAACTCCGCCAACTGGGCCTTCGCTTCCGCTTCTTTCCATTCGAATTTTGCAACTCCAACAAATGATTTTTTTTTATTTCGAACAATTCCTTCTCATATTGGAATTTTAATTGATATAATTTTTTCTTCCTCAATTTTGCACAGCAAAATTTCTGACTCAATTTCCATACTTCGCCGTTTAGTGCCTTCTTTAGTTTCTGAGTGCTTATTCTTCGAAATCAATAGTGGCTTTCGTTTTGAGTATAAAATGAAGAAATTAAGGGACCATCTTCTAAATTTTCATCTTGCCGTGCTAATTTTGGAGACGCTATTATGTTCTTAGGCTCCAGGCTTTGCTCGGTAGCATTGGTATCACTCCGCTTTCCAAATTTGAATATCTCATTTTCAATAGTTTCGCTGCTTTCTAGCAAAAGAATCACAATATTAATTTCTATTTTATGATCACAATTAAGTGCTTACTTAAAAGCTCATCATCGGACATATTAGATGAAAACAAACTGGAGGCCGTTGTCATCAAATGTGGAGCAATAGCCGCCACATCGGGATCAATCGATGCAGGCGACGATTCAGGACCCCGCCGGTTTTTAACCTATTTTGTTTCTCTTTGGTAAGGGCCTTCCTCTGAGAATGTTTCATATTAGACCACAACTTTTTCAATTGAACAATAGTTCTCTGCAAGATAAGAGCATGTTTAAATAATGTACAATTGTACAATTGCTTACTTTTGGTTAATATCGCGGCAGTTGTTGTACTCTTCGGCGATAGTTTTCCAACTTCTTCTTTTTAGTGCGACGCCGTCGCTTTTTTAGTCTCTACAATTTGATGTCGTTTAAGAATTTCCAGAAAGACTTTTTTTTCTATGGCAGAATAGTGCTTCATCGTTAATAAAGATCTTGATAATTAACATGTACTAATTAGTTTGAGAAATTAATTTTTGAGTAATTTTGACAAACTCATTCTTGATCACATAAACGGGTTGAAGTCATTGGTCAGTACAATAATACATAAAATAATGTTCTTAGTTTAAGTTATACCTCTCTGCCGATTTTGATAAGAATTGATAAATTTATAATAAAATTATTAACAAAAAAAAATTTTAATTTAACGCTCTAAATCTTTTTCCACAGCAATATTTTATTAAGGAATATTGGTTCCTATGCTCAAATACAGCCTAAATAACCCGCCCTTAGCCTATGTCTCAATAGTTATGAATCACTTTGTATATTTTTTCTTCTTGTCCTAATTTTATTCTCTGCTTCTTCACTTCTTTCAATATTTCTTTAGAATTGTATTTTCTTCCCTTTTCTCTAACTCTTCTTCATACCTCATTGCTATCTTACCAGCTTGTACTCTTATCTTCTCTATTTTTATTTCTTTCTCAACTATATATGACGGTGTTTCTTTTTCTATCCCCAACGTCCACCTCCAATACTTTTTTGTAATTTTTCCAATTTTTCCCACTTCTTCCATCCCCATACCTCCGCACCGTACATCATAACACTTCTCACTAATTTCTGAAAGAGCCATTTTCTTTTTTCTATGTTAGCCCCAAATACTTTCGCTCCTATTCGCCTCACAACTTTGTTACCTTTTTTTACTAATTCTCTTACATGTTCCTCAACTTATTATTATATTTTATAGTATATCCTAAATATTTCCATTCGTTCACTCTTTCTATACTTTTCTCCCCATTTCCACTTTTCTCTTTTCTTTTCCTTCTTCTTTGATTTTTTTTGAAACACTATTACTTTCGGTTTTCCAACATTCGCCTTCATTCCCTTTCCTTCTATGTACTTCTTCACTACTTCTATTGCTCCTCTCATTTCTTCTTCCTTACTTGCCACCACCACTAAATCGTCCGCATATGCCAGAACCCATATTTTTTCTTTCCTATTACCACTCCACTCTTTTGTTTACCTTTCATTACCTCTAACGTTTCGGCCATGTATAGAGCGAATAAGCTAGGGCTTACTAGACATCCCTGTTTAAGTCCCTTATTGGTCCAAAAATTCATCAACTTTTCTTCTGTTTTTTGTTTGACACTTTGTTTCATTATATAACTCTTCCAGTGCTTTATCAGATTTTCTGTTATTCCTTTTCTCTTAGCCCTTCCCATAATTCTTTCTATCCGTTATCGAACGCAGCTTTAGATCTAGAAACAAAGCGAACATCTTCCCCCTCCTTAATTTCTAGTTCCTTGTTCACCAACTGCCAATCACCTATTAAATTTCTTTCTTCTTATCTGCGCCTCTAAACCTCCTTTTTTAAATCTCTCCGCATAGATCTTGTACACTGTGTTTGTGATACTCACTTCTCTGTAATTTCCGTACTCTCTCTCTCCCCTTTATATATCGGACATATTATTGCTTTCCTTCCACTTCTCAGGTAATCCTTCCCCTCTCCATATCCTACCTAGTATTGATCTCATCTTTTCTCTCATCTTAATCCCTGTATATTTCCATTGTTCTGCCTGTGTTCAGTCCGTCTCCCTTCCACCTGCTTTCTCAGGCACTTCTTCTAGTTCCACTTTTCCTATTTCTCCTTCTTTTCCTTGGTTTTTCCCTCCGTCGTTTCTTTTGGCTTGTTTCTATCCCCTTCTAACAACTCTATACAGTGTTCTCTCCGTTTATTTTTGTCTATTTCTGATTTTGGTTTTTGCCTTTCTTCTTTCTCTATTTATAAACTTCCACATGTCTTCTTCATTTTTATTTCTTTTATTTTATCTTCCACCTCCCTTTTATATTCCTCCTTTCTTTTCTTACATATTTTTTTATATTTTTTTTAAATTCTTATACTCCTCTAAAGTTTTGTGTCCTTTTTCCATTTTCTTCTCCCTTGTCTTGCTTTTTTCTTCTTTCTCTTGCACTCTCCGTTCCACCAATAACTTTTTCTTCCCATTTCTGTTTTATTTTTTCGGTATGTTTTTTTCTCTCCCTCTTCCATTTTTCCTACAATATCTTCGATTTCCTCTTCTATTCCTTTGTTTGTTTCGTGGTCGTATTCCATTATTTGTTTATATTTTCTATACTTTCCTCCGTCCATACTTTTTTTACTATCCGTTTTTCCTTTAGTTTTTCTCTCTTTTTACAAATTAATATACAAAATCTTGAATTTTATTTAATGGATGAGACTGCAATGATAAATGATGTAAGTTTAAACACTTCTTTGAATTTTTACTCACTTTATGAATATGTATATGAATTTATTTACAGAGCCACACAAAAATTAATTACTAACAGTTATGCAGAGCAGTATAGTTACTTTGGTAAACAATAGAAAATGAATTTTTCAAAGTTGAAATTAAATATGTTGTTGGAAAGTAAGTTTTTCATGTGTGTACAAAATTATTTAGTATTTCTGCTCTTTTTAGAATCAGAAATGAAGATTTTCAATTGTTCAGAGAAGTATGTTGAAGTATCTGTTGCTGAATGGCTTAGACGATGCAAAGAAAGAGCAAGGAATGAGTAGGATCTCACAAGTTTTTATTGTTTATTACGTTTTTTTCCTTTTGTTTAAAATGTAAATGTACATATGTGATAGAAAATGTCTTGTAAATCTAGTTTCAGTAACAAATTAAATTTTCCATTAGTTTACATATTTCTGTATTTTCAAAATTACATTCTCTATGGACACCTTATGGGCGTCCACTAGAATTTCAAATGGATGTCCAGAGTTGTGACAAATGATATTGAATGGACATCCACCGAATGTCCAAAGAAGAAAACGGATTTACAACGGACGAACAGTTATACATTAGGAAACGTCCATGGAACATACATAGGACTATTTTTGTGTTATCTACAAAGGTAATAAAACTTCAGAGAAATCTACGCCACAAAAATAATTAGCCAAGTTAGACAATTAAACCCACCGATAGATGAAAAAGAGATATTATATGAGCCAACGTTTTGAAGATAATGCCAATAAAAAAAAATGAATAGAAAAGATCTTTGAAACGTACGCCGATGGTACTATGTTACGACGACTTTAAAATCTCCCGCGCGATCTTTGAATTTTCGTATAGGTCGATAGAATTTTAACTATTATCCGGAAGCGGATACTCGAACAATTTACTTACAAACGTTCCTTACAACTGACGATTCATGGACAAGCTTTCCATAAATGGTATAACAGGATTTTTTGTACGTCGCACAAATTTTGTGGAGTTACTTGTGGCGCCGGTAGATGGCGGTCTTTGGTTCGTTTTACGGTATCTGTTGGTCACTTCCGTCCTAAGTCCGCTCTGTGATGCGTTGATGTTCGTGGTGACACTTAGGTAAATTAAATCTACTGTTTTCTATGGCATAAGTAGTAATCGATCTTTTATTTTAGGGTATGAGACTATTGATAGCAACAATTCCCATTGTTTCCGTCTAATATTTTAGCACATTTTATGCGTTTTCCGCATTCGATCACCATAAGTAGTTTGGCGAGTGCATTTAGGCGGTAGTGGGTGACATTTTTCTTGTTTTCTTTTAGACGAAATTACGGTTACAAGTTTATGGAGACGAATCATTCTCACTAGCTCCTTGACAACAAACAAACTGTGACTACTGGGACGAAACACAATTACTATCACGCCGGCTTTACTACAAAATGTCTACCTAGTTTTTTTGTGTACGAGTTGTGTTATTAGAGGACGGCATCCAACACACGAAACCGTACGAGCCGCTTCGCCAACCACACCCGCTCTGTACCTGCCTTCGTAGCTACCTACTAGAACTATCTAAGGTAATGTGCTTTACTTGTTTTCGTGCGCGTCGAAACCAGTTATGAATCGACCTTGGCCCCGCCGTTGAACTTAAACGCAAAATTAACCTATCGCTTACTGCGTCGTAAATTTAGTGCGCCCAAAGAAAAAAATGGGTATTGCTACGTCAGCCAGCTGCGATTTGTGTTTCTTTTACTTGTTCAAATTGTGTAATTGTTGCTTTAGCAAAATAAACTTAACTAGTGACTTGTTTTAGTGCGAGTATTTTATTGTAACCCATGAATACATTAATCGTTCTATCTCGCGGTAATGTAAATATCTTCTTTGATTACAAAGATAGTGGCGCTGAAAGGATTCAACAATAAATAAACGGTTTTAGTACTACATAATATGTACGACTCACGCCTCACCGTACTCTAGTGAATAGCCGAGTGATACTAATTGTCCGTCGGATACGATCTTACTATCGGGTTCAATGAATTTTTCTCTTCTTTAATTTACACTCGTCAGAATTCAACCGGTCTAATTTTTAATTTGTACGTTACAATGGTTAAGAAAATTTGAAATAGATGTAATTTAATGACTATTGGTCTAATCCGCTAGGTAACGTGTCCTCAATTCGTCGTAAGTATTTCGTTCCTTCGTCTTTTTGTGTAACGTAATTTCTAAAACCGCGTGGGTTTTTATAGTTTTTCTCTGGAGGTGCCTTCCTTAATAAACGGTGCCAGATGAATAAATCCTATCCTCGTATGGAATATAATTATCCGCATATAGCCACTAATGGTGAAAGAAACTTCTACATTATTAAACATGGTGCCACACAAGAGGATACTTGCGTGAGTATCATGTTCAAAATAACGTATCGATCATTGTATGAATAAGGAATATGTTTAAAATAAAGAGATGTAATATATGCGTTACGAATAAATTGATTTGTTCTTCGTTGAGGAGGGGCACCAAAAAACACTATGTCTTTTTTCATGTTTGTTCGTTCTTACGTAGAGAGTGTATGTTTATTAGAGATATTTATTTACATTTAATTGTTAATTTATTTTGGGTTTGTTTAATATCCATGTGTTTTTTACATTTATTTAAGTGGCGGACCATTTTTCTGTTTTAAAGGCCTGAAGAAGTTCACATATTGATGCACGAAACGTTGCCTGAAAAAACGACAATGGTTTTTTTAGTGCCCCTCCTCAACAAAGAACAAATCAATTACTGATAACTTATAGGAGGAAATATCTACCTTTTGTTATGAATAAAGTTACTCAATTCTTCAGTTTCATTTAAGTTGACGTTGATTATACTCAAAATCTAATCAAATATGCACCGTTATATAGTTATAGTAAAACCCATACGCAAAGTTTTTCTAAAAATTTGACAGGCGGTTACTAGATGTGGAGTAAAAATAAGATACGTTGTAGAAAAATTCAAATTTATGGTGGAAATGTATATTAATAAAACTAATAATAATAATAATTTATTTGATTCAGTAAAAATACACATATTCTCCAGTACGCATCATCAAGCGTTCTTTTAAAGACCGAGAATATTTAATGTCACACATTGGTGTACTAGATTTGTAGTTGCACTTATCACAGTAAACGGTCGTTCACTTGAATGTTTCATCAAGTGCACTTTCAAACTATTTCATAAGTTGCAACTCTTTTTTCTTTAGAGTAGATAATTTTGTGCCATCACAAGTTAGACTTGGATGTAGTTTTGAAGTCTCACTTACCACAAGCACACGGTCATTCACTTGAATGTTTCTTCAAGTGCACTTTTACATTCTTTGAAAATTTGCGCACACATTCCAATTTAACCGTTTTTCTTTACGAGTGGATGATTTTGTGTCTGCGTAAACTAGACTTGCGATTAGTTTTGAAGTCACATTTATCACAAGTAAACGGTCGTTCACCTGTATGTTTCATTAAGTGCGCTTCTAAATCCTTTGAAAAGTTGCAACGATAATCGCACACATTACAACTTAACGGTTTTTCTTTATAGTGGATAAATTTGTGCCTGCGCAAACTAGACTTGCAATGAGTTTTGAAGTCGCATTTATCACAAGTAAACGGTCGTTCACCTGTATGTTTCATTAAGTGCGCCTCTAAATCCTTTACAAAGTTGCAACGATAATCGCACACATTACAACTTAACCGTTTTTCTTTGGAGTGGATAATTTTGTGCTTTCGCAATAATAGTTAGTGGTAGTTTTGTAGTCGCATTTATCACAACTAAAAGGTCGTTTATCTGAATGCGTCAATAAGTGGCCCTGCAAACTAGACTTGGTTGTAGTTTTGAAGTCACATTTATCACAAGTAAACGGACGTTCACCTGTATGTTTCATTAAGTGCGCTTTTAAACTCTTTGGAAAGTTGCACCGATAATCGCACAAATTACAATTAAACAGTTTTTCTTTAAAGTGAATCATTTTGTGCCTTCGCATATTAGACTTGCAATTATTTCTGAAATCACATTGATCACAACTAAAAGGTTGTTCACCTGAATGTTTCCTCAAGTGATATTTTAAACCATTTTTAGAGTGTGCACCAAAACTGCATACCTTACATACAAATTGCCTAATTTCGGTATGAGTTTTTAAATGAAACTTCAAAGTAATTTTGCTGACAGTTTTATAACCACAATCGTCACATTGGAATGGAGATTTACTGGTTTGCGATACCTGTTGGTAACTCTCTTCATTTATATCAAATTGTGCACCAATATGTGAATTCATATGTTCATCGGAAGAATGACCTTCAATGTAAGTGTAATTACAAATATTACATTGTAAAGGTTTAATCGTGAAGTGCTCTTGTTTATGATTATTTAAAGATGAATTATCTGGGGTTGTGTAACTACACTGATTACATTTCAAACGGTGGATGAAAACGTGACTGGATATGTTTTTTTTGTTATTACTGCTGTAATTACATTGATAACAATAAAAAATTTTACTCTCTCCAATAATCGAAGGAATGTCACAGTTAAATAACAGGCCATCATCAAGGAGCTCCTGTTTGATTTCCTCTTTAACGAGAGGAGAATGTAATTGAGTAGAACACAGTTGGTGATCTGTGTCGATCTCTACTTTACATTTGTTGCATGCAATTGGGTTGTCAATAATGTGCAGATCCTTCAATAAAATTAAATAACGTAATTGATCAAATATAATACTTGTTCGGTAGTTACCTCTGACAGCTTCGAACTCGATATGATATCATTGTTTAGTTCAAGTTCTGCTTCTTGCTTAAGTTTTCCTAAACAAAATTTGCACGTAAATTCGGACATCGTTTACAGCTCAAAGAAATAAAATTAGAATTTATTAAACCTCAAACATTTGTCAATCACCATTTGCAAAAATTCAGTGGCGGAACATGCGACTAGCACTTGGTATGCAGCCCGGATTTTAACAATGAAACTACAATTTTTAGCTTACTTACTAAGCGATAACGTCGACTTATAAAATTTAATTAAAACATAATAAATCTTTGCCTATTAAAGTAATCTCACAATAGCATAATTTATAATACATTCAATTTTGTTAATCGATATGGAAAACCAGTGGCGTATCAACCATCCCCACACCCTTCCAGTGAAAGACTTAACTGAAAGCATTGATTCTGTTTACTGAAGGACTGTATTTGAATTCAAATTTAGCTCGTATATTTTGTTATAGCTCGTTTTAAAATAGGTTATTAAATACTTTTTTCTACTCTCACTTTTAAAACACAAATTATCGTATATGTTGGCACACTGCAAGTAACCTTTTAAATACAGATTAACAAGATGTGGCTTTGTGAGTTGTAGTCATAATACGAATTTGGCAACAACGGATTTTAGTAACGGCACAGAGAACAAATATTGTTTTGAAGTGAAGAGGAAAGTACGCGCATAAGTAGTCGCCATGTTTTAAGAGTAGATAAAAGGCGTCTTATTCGAAGTTGAAATAAAAATGCATGTGTAACATGTAACAACTATCCCTAATTCTTAAAAACTTTAGAATATATTTAAGGATATGATATATGAATTTGAGTATGCCGGATAATAATTTTATATTGTTATAATTAATATTTCTAAATACGATTCTGAATTTCTGCCTTTTGAACATGGCTGCCGTTGTCTTTAAGATCAAACGCACCGACGTTAAAAGTTATTCCGCTAAAAGAATTTTTTACTCTGTCTCAACGGGTTGAACTTGACTTCAAATTTGTTAAGTTAAATTAAGGTACCTGTCTCAATTGTTGACATAGTCCTATTTTAAAAAATCCATACATTTTAGCGCCATATGTACTTGAAACGTTCAACATGCGTGCAAGCAGTACGCTAGATGCCTCTGCGCACAAAATACGCATCTGGCGCCATCTGCGGAAAGCATGTCAAACTTTATAACAGCCATTTTAGTGAGAACCAAAACATTTATCAGAAACGTGGTTTGCTTTGAATTTAATTAAGAATATATTCATAAAAATGATAGAGTGCGAAACGTTGTTCATGATATTCGTGACTGAATCATTTCACTTGAATCTAGGAAAATTGAATATCTTTAAGTTGGTTACTGGTTAATCACTAAATCAAATGTTACTTCTTGTTTTCATTTGTGCCTTGACTTGGAATGTTATGAATCTCCTGTTCTAAAAATTTGGGGAAAATTTGAGGGAGTTCTATTATTAATTTAACGGAAACAAAACGCCCCATGCTAAGTTATTAATATTGTTGAGGTTTTATTAATTTCATTTACGTCGTAAGTAGTATTTAATTTATAACCATTATAAACTTTGGTTCTTATCGTTTATCTTACACACGTTTTGACGTTTTAGAACCACCGGGTAATGTGTGATTGTACTGAATAACTACAAAAACAATTTGTTTCATTATGGTTCACTGGAAGATAAACTAATTGAGCTCTGGAATATCTCATCCAGCTGAGGACATCTTTATCATTTCTTTCTTTTTTTTAACTGTCTGTACTACTCTTTATTTGTTTTGGAATTAAAACCGACTACTCTTCATTGTAATCTTCAATAACCAATATTTAAACGCGACGTATCTGTATCAGGACATAAAATTACCAACATAATTGAATTTTGCGCTTTATAATTGATAGATGTGATTTGAAAGACTTTTTCAAAATTAGAATCATATGCTTCGCCTTTGTTCACTTTTAAAGTTATCGTCAATTATCTTACGAACGTGAATTTTATAATTAATGTCAATAAAGCTGCTTATTACTGATCTCTTCAGATTTAATTTATCTGTTTTGTTTTTGGATTACAAAAACTATCGCGACAACGCCCACTAGTCGTACTCAGAACGAATATCTTAAATACTTACTTCCTACCATTTTTTGTAGTCTTATATTTGTTTTTTGTGTCTACAACTGGTCTAGTCGTTTTGCAAAAATTATATCTCTACAGTTTAACGGTTTGCTTTGTGTCTACAATCCGTAGTAGCTCTAGAGCATTTACCACACATTTTGCTAGGTGGCGCCCTATATAGTATTATTTGCGGTGTGAAAGCCTTTGACTTACTTACTACTAAACATGCCTACAACCCCTCTTCGATTAGTAGAGCTGCGGGCTAGGTGTTCGACACTGCCGTTTAATTTAATACTTCGTTAACAATAAACCGTAACATGGTGTAGTGGCCAAACAACACTTAGAGGTTAGGTCAGTAAAAACAGCAAAAGGAAAGAAACAAAAAAAATGTGAAAGTAATTTCGAGTATCACTGATTGTAATAACCTTCTATATATAGGTACCTCTGTCGAAATTTCTTGAATTGAATAACACTTTCAGTAAAGCAAACGATGGCGGTGTCGCCATGTCATAGGTAGTTGACATGTACTCCATCTATCAAATTGAAAATAACTTGATTTTATCTCTGAGGTGGCGATATTACTATTGCTTGCTTATGAAACAAACGGATGATGTGTTCAAATTCTGTAGTTATTTCCAGTATTTTTTCTAAAATTGCGTTTGATCTCCACTCTTCACTGATGGGCCTCAATAAGGTGAAACATGAATATGTCAATGCCGTTTGTTATTCTGATGAAATTTATCACTAGCTACTGATTTATTTGTTTGGTGGAATTTGAAATGTTGCGTTAAAAATGCGTATAGATTTTTCGCAATGTTGATGAATTCATAGCTGGCTTAATTACAGATTTCTACAAATTACTTTAAATATTAATTTATTTATTTAATTTAAGCAGTTGATACCAAAAGGTACCAAAAAATTTCTCTGATATGTAAATGACTCTACCGTCAATATAACTTTGTTCTTGTTAATATTTGGGCATCTAACGTTGATGGGGTTCCAAAAAAATACATAAAATATTTATTTTATGTCAAAATAATATTAAAAATAGAGCAAAATCTGTTACTAACGGAGAATGAGCAACTATTCTACTTTGTAATATGCATATACAAACAACAAAGAAGATTCTAACCAATAACTGGTACAAAGAAATGTTAACTATATTTTCAGTTTTACGAAGTTTCTGCTAGGATCTTAAACAAGTATTTTAATACATTTCAGCATGCCTTCAGAGAATAGAATTAAAAAATATTCAGTTGAGGAAATGGAAAAACCTCTTGATGTTGTCAGGAGAGGAGTTTCAGTAGCAGCCGCAAGCAGGCAGTTTGGCATACAGAGAATAACGCTCCTATATAAGTCTAAAGGAAAATATTCTGTAAACATCTGGTAAACTGGCTGTTAAAAATAGCCGAAGTGGGTTTTCCAGCCACCAAACAGCAGCTATTGGACTCTAATCAAATATTAGTAAAAAACCTAAATAATTTCAAAAATGGGAGGCCGGAACGAAAATGGTATAAAGGATTTCTGTCCAGGCATCCAGAAATTTCTGTAAGGTTAACACAAAAGCTAACGAAATGCAAAAGTGACCTGACTGAGGATAAAATTCGTAGTTGGTTTGAAGAAATCAATGCCTACTTGACACTAAATGATCTGGGAGATATGGTAATAGACCCTAGAAGAATTTTTAACGTAGATGAGACCGCGTTTTTTCTCGCTCCAAAAGGAATCAAATGTTTAATTCGGAAGGGTGACAAGACCGCTTATAATTTTATTGGAAATGACGAGAAGGAATGCTTAACCTGTCTGATAACTGCAAATGCATCAGAAGATTTATTGCCGCCAATGGTAATTTATAGCTATGAATTCTCCATCTCACATAATAAGCTTAATGCCGAAAAAATGGGCTAAAGGCAAATCTGAGTCTGGCTGGATGACCGATCAGACTTTTTTACGAATTTGTCGCGAATATTTTCAACCCATGGTTATTAGAGAATGAGATACCTAAGCCCGTAATCTTTTTTGTTGACGACCATGCCTCACATTTAACAATGGAGCTGAGCAATTTTTGCTCGAACAGCAAATAATATTGATTGCTTTATATCTAAACGCAACTCATGTATTACAGCCCATGGACGTGTCAATATTTCACCCATTAAAGAACGAGTGGAAGACCTGGGTACACAACTATAAATTAGAGAATGACGGACAAAAACTTAAACGAGAATATTTTGCTCCGGTGCTTGAAAAAGTAATTAAAAAAGCAATTTCGCAAGAAATGATCAAATCGGAATTTAGAACATGCGAACTCTTCCCGTTTGATGCAAACGGCATTAATTATGCTAAGTATTTCAAAGGTGAAAACCCTAGAAAGACTGTTAAAAGTACCAAGCCAAATTAAAAAAAAACTTGGTCAAGAAAAATTAGACATATTTAAACAGGCTGTTGAATGGAATGGAAACATTGAAGACACGAATTTGTTCACGTTATAGAAAGATCTACAGAATAAATTGAGGGTGACAAAAGAACAAACCGAACTGGAAGATAATGACATGCTTCAAGAAGAGAACGAAAGTGTACTAAACAGCCCTACACGTAACTTAGAGAACACCGGTAACCTAATTAATGACTACGTAAATGAAATCATCAGTAGGAATGAAATTACTCCAAAAAAAAACATGAACAACGAAAGTCAGAGAAAAAAGATAATTCCCAATACATGATTCCCGAAGAACAACCAACATGCAGTAGAACTAATATGACGAATGAAGACAATACGAAAAGTAGTTTAGAAAGTACAGCACAGCCTAGTAACAGCAACTGTCTTGAGTTAAGCAACGTTCCGACTCCATTTAAGAAGTCACTCTTCTGGTCAAAAAATTCATTAACTGCAAAGCCAAAACGTTTTAAGGAAAAAGTTCCGTCTGTTGCCACATCTGACAACTAGAAGGAATACCATCGTAAAAAGCAAGAAAAAAAAGAAAGGAGGAATTTGAAAAGGAAAATAAAAAGAAATACGAAGCAGAGACATTAAAGGCAGAGAAGAAAAGCAAAAAGATGAAATTAAGCAGAAAACGTGAAAGTTCTTCAAAATCTTCTGTTAGTGTATTACTCAAATCTGAAGATGAAGGTGAAGAGGATCTCATGAACGTCTTTGATAATGGAGATTACGTCATTGTAAGATACCTTAATCAGTATTATCTATGTAAATTTTATAACCAATCCTGTAAGTATTTAAAGTTATTTCTGAATTTTATCTTTATAGGTAAAATTATTGACAGTGACAATTCAGAGTATTCCATCACAACCATGACGAAGTGTGGATTATTACATTGGAGCTGGCCGGCATTCCAAGATATTTGTGGTATCTAAAAGAAGATGTTATTAGAAAAATAGCTGAGCCTCAGTTAAAGAACAATCGTGGGTTGTTTGATGTACCAGACATGAAAAGTTTTACCGAATTTACATAAATTAAAATGCTTTATTCTTTGGAATTTTTTATTCCCAATGAAGATTGAATAACTCAATTATTTGTTACATCAATATATTGTATTATACTTTTGTTTAAACTATATTAATAATTAAATGTCAATTTCTAGTTTATGTCACTGTCAACAACCGGAACATGGCCATTGTTGCCATGTCAACTATTAGGGTAAAATTTTTTTCCATGGTTAGAAAGCGTTCTACCTGCTGCTCTTAGACAAAAATTACTCTCAGAATCATTAAAGGTCCCATTAAAGAGTCAATTTTCTTAAATTGCTGGTAAGATTTTTTTTTTGTGAATTTTTAATGAAAATTTTCCTTTAGAGTGTCAACCACTGGTACACTTACCTTAGTTTTCTTCTAGTGATGATGATGAAGATGGGGTGATGGAAATACTAACTGGTTCAGTAATTTGGCTCAAGTTGGTTTTAGGAATATACTTTTTTTAGAAGCTCGTATATACAGGGTGTAGCACCTAAACACCATCGAACCATACCTCCTATACCACAAAAGTCAAAAAACAAAATTGTTCGCAATTATCGTCGCCATGTCCCTAAAATAGGTTTGGTCACCAGTAACATGCCGTATTCCAGTAGCGTATCAAACTTATGTGTTTTTTTAAATTCAAGATCGTATATGTTATTGCAGATTTGGAAAACACTCTTATACCCCTAACTTTAGCGGTTTTGCTGTTATAACCGCTTTTCCAAACAATTTGACCATTTTTGGGAATTTTTCTTGACAGAGGCCTGTTCTACCTTTACGTATTTTTTTTGGGAACTTTATGGAAAAAAAAATTTTTGATTGACATTCGCAAATTGTCATTTTTTCTAAAGTTTTAAACAGCACTCCCCTAAAAAAATTTCAACGTTGGATAGCCGAAACTTCAAGTTTTCCATTCGTACGACAAAAAAACACATTCCCTAAAAAAAATGTACAGAAAAACTCAATAAACGCCCATTCTCAAATACCTACAAGTGTGCCATTATAAAACAAAAAATGTGCAGTTGTCAAAAAATACTTAAAAAGTCAAATTAAGACTCAACTGAAGACACCTTCTGTTTGATTTCTGATGAAACGTTACTAAAATGCTCAAGAAGAAATAGTTGACATAGCATTAGAACGAAGCCAGGTTTGACCAAAAACAATGCATTGCAAGTTCTGTCGGCAGCTGTGGAAAATCCTCAAACCAGTGTGCGTGAAATTAGTAGGAATACTGTCATTTCAATCGTTTCTTATGCGCGTATTATTTTCTGATGAATCGACCTTTCATAAAAATTGTGTTGTCAATCGCCACAACTGTCATTATGCCGATTACAACCCGCACGCCATGAGAATTGAAAATCACCAGCAAAAATGGCCACTGAATGTTTGGGGTGGCATAGTGGGCAAACACCTCTGAATCTATACTTCTTCGAGGGCCACTTAAACAACTACAGTTATTTAAGATTCCTTTGTGACAATTTGATTAAACTCTTGGAAGATGTCTCTTTAGCTACTCGACAACAAATGGTTTTACAACACGACAAAGCTCCTGCACATTCTAGCCGTACTGTTCGAGAATATCTCGATAAAAGGTTTGCGGATTCGTGGATTGGTCGTGGGGATTCAGTAAGGTGACCGCCAAAATCACCAGACACCACTCCCCTTGACTTCTTCCTGTGGGGCTACATCAAGAATAAAGTCTACAACACGGTACCAACTACTGTGGTGTATTATCAAAAGTCCTCAGGGAGATTGTCTAGGGTCTGCGAGTTATGCCTCCAAAGGGATGGTCATCATTTTGAAAATTTAGTTTAAGTTGTATTTTTTTGCTTGAGTATTTGTAAACTTTTTCAAGATTTCTTGAAAGACCCGTAAATGGGAATGTGCTCTGCTATGATATCTCTCAGTGTACACTCGTGACGCCAATAAACAATTTTTGTCCAAGAATAAAAACCATGGCAACCATTTCTTCTTGAGTTGGGAGCATTTTAGTAACGTTTTATGAGAAAACGAACAGAAGCTGTCTTCAGTTGAGCTTTAACTTGACATTTTAAGTATTTTGCCAACTGCACATTTTAGTTTTATCATGGCACACTTGTGGGTATTTGGGAAAGATCGTTTATTGACAAATCGGAATTTTTTCTGTAAATTTTTTTCAGGGAATGTGTTTTTTTTTGTGGTACCAATGGAAAATTTGAAGTTTAGGCTATCAAACGCTGTAATTTTTTAGGGGTCGCTATTTAAAATTTTCGAAAAAATTACAATTTGCGAATGCCAATCAAAAACGTTTTTTTCTGTAAAGTACCTGAAATGAAATACGTGAAGGTAGAACAGGCCTCCGCCTGTCCCTCAATACAAAACTTACCCGCCGGCGCGATATAGTTTCTGTCAAGAAAAATGGTCAAATTTTTCGGAAAAGCGGTTATAACAGCGTAACCGCTAAAGGTAGGGGTATAACATGTTTTATAAAAAAAAAAGTACTCTTTGAGTGCTTTCCAAATCTGCAATAAAATATAGAGTGTTCTATCAAAAAAAAAAACATAAGTTTGATACGCCACTGGAATACGGCACTCCACTGGTGACCAAAAATATTTTACAAACATGGCGAACAGTTTTGCTTCTAGACTTTTTTTCATAACTTTTATGGTAAAGGCGCTATGGTCCAGAAACTTTAGGTGCTATACCCTGTATATATTTTGATAGAGAATTAAATTCTAAACAACTTTCTTATTTAATTTTTAGGAAACGCTTTCTTAAAAAGTTATTAATTAAATTATTGTGATAGTATATGGTAAACATTAGTTAAATTAGAAGTTTAAATGGGTGTCATTTCAAGTAATCAAGGGCTAACGGTGTTGGTTATAACAGAAATATTATTTTCTAACTTATGTACATACACAGAAAAAACTAAAGAAATAAAATATTATAATAAATATTTTTTTATAGTTTTTAATGAAACAATATTTAGTAAAAAAAATTTAAATAGATTTAAAATTTGATTAAATAAGTATTTAGTTTGAAAATAAAATTTATGGTACCTATTCAAAAAAATTAAAAAAATAAAGAAACCAGATACTCGGGAATCGCAAACCAAATGTCAAAAACGATAATGTTTTAAGAAGCCCTTATTAATATTTTGGGCCAACGTTGATAAAGACATTGCCAAGAGAGGAATATTAACATTAACAATAAAGATAGAACAACCAAGTAGAGAAGAAGTGAAGAGAATTTTAAGAGAAAAAATAGGGGTAGAAGTAGAAATAACAAACGCATACGTAATAGGGAAAGAAGTAGGAAAGAGTGCGATAGTAGTGAAGTTGGGAATCTGGGAAGAGAAAATGAAAATAATGAAAGAAAAAATAAAGTTGAGAGGTACAGAAATTTATATCGATAACGATCTGACGAAAAAAGAAAGAGTGATACAAGAGAAGTTAAGGAAAGAAGCTAGAAAATTGCAAGGAGAAGGGAAGAGAGTAAAAGTAGTATATGGTTAGTTATGGGTAGAAGGAGTGGAAAGGAGATGGGTGGAGGAAGAAGGAGGTTTGAGACAGATGATAGCAAAAACTAAAAATAGGGGGAGAGGGGATGAAAGAGGAGGGAAAGGTAGTGAAGAGGGGGGGCGTAAAAAGAAAAAAACTGTTTTGGAATATTGCGGGATTAAAAAATAAAATAGAAGATTTCTGAAAGTACATAAAGGGTTTTACAATGGTAGGACTGGTAGAGACATGGTTGGAAGAAAAAGACTGGAAAAATTGGAGTAATAGGCTGCCAGAAGAATTTAAATGGGAAGTACAATTCGTCGAAAAAGAAAAAAAATTGGAAAGGGCAAAGGAGGGAATAATCACCGAAATAAGGAACGAATGGGAGAAATAAGAGATAGGAAACAAAAGTGAGACAAAAGGAATTATGAGCACAAGAGTAAGGACAGAGGAAGGGAAAATATACGAAATAATTACGATATATGGAAAAGAAATGGAGAAGACGAGAGAAGTACTAGAGAAGACAATTAAAGAAGAGAAGAAAAGAAACTTATCATAGGAGGGGACTTTAACGCGAGAACAGGAGAGGAAGGAGGGATAATAATAAATGGAGAACAAAGCAAAAGAAAGTCGAAAGATAAAAAAATAAACGGGCAAGGTAGAAAATTATTGGAACTATGTGAAGAGAGAGGATGGACGATTCTGAATGGTAATATGGAAGAAGGAGGAGAAGGAGAGCTAACATATATAGGAGGGAGAGGAGGATTGATAATTGACTACGTTATGGTCAACGAATCAAGTAGGGAAGAAATAGATCATATAAGAATTGGAGACGAAGTAGATTCAGATCATCAACCGATTGAAGTGATTCTGATAGGAGAGGAAGAGGAAGAAGAAGAGATTATAGAATGGGGAGAGAAAAAAATATGGAATGAAAAAACCATAGAAAAGTATATGAATAAAATGGAGGAAGAGCAGGAAGTAGCAGAAGAGGTCGAAGAAGAGTTGAAAAGAATTACAGAAAAATGAAGATGGCAACGGAAAAGAGAAGATTTAAAAGGACAAAAACAATAGGGAAATAAAGTCAAAGTTGTGGAACTGGGAGTGTGAGATAGCAAAAAAAGAAATGAGAAAGAAAATAAGAAAATTGAAAAAGGGAAAATAAATATAGAAGATATAAAAAAATAAGAGCAGAATTCAAGAATAGATGTGAAAAGAGAAAAATAGAATATCGAAAACTGATGGAAGAAAAGATGAAGAAAATCAGAAATGAAGGGCAGGCTTGGGAATTCGTAAACCAAATAAGAAAAAAGGAAATAGGAGAGAAACAGCAATAGATAGAGAAAAGGGGAAAAACACATTAGAAATGTGCTACAAGGAAAGGAAGTTAAGATCATAATAAAAAACGGGAAAATAAGAGAAAAAAAAAAAAAAAGAAGAGAATTAAAAAGAAGAACTGGAGGAGGCCTTAAAAAAGTAAAGATAGGAAAAGCAGGAGGCACAGATGATACGCAGGGGGAAGAATGGAGAGAGAATAAGAAAAATATTAGAAAAAATATGGCAAGGAGAAGGATTTCCAGAAAATAGAAGGAAGCAATTATTTGTCTAATATACAAGGGAGGGATAGACAGGAAGTGAAAACTACAGGGGGATTAGTTTAACAAACATTGGATATAAGATATACGCAGTAATAATAAGAGGAAGAATGGAAAAAGAGATAGAAGAAAAAGATAATTCTAGATTGGCAGACAGGTTTTAGGAAAGGAAGAGGGACAATTGATAACATATATATAATGAAACAATTAATAAATAAAGAGATAGAGAAGAATGGAGGCAAGGTATATGCAGTATTCGTGGATATAAAAGCTGCATTTGATAGAGTAGATAGAAAGATATTGTGGGAAATGATGAGGAAAAGTAAAATAAAAGAAGAGATAATAGAAGCAGTGGAAGAGATTTATAAAGAAACAAAAATAGAGTCAAGGTAAAAGGGAAATTAGAGAAAGAGTTTTGGACGGAAACACGGTTGAAACAGGGTTGTCCGTTGAGTCCGATGCTATTCTCTATATATCTAAGAGATCTAGAGGAAGAAATAGGAGAGATCAGGTTGGAGGAATAAAAATAGGAAAAAAAATGTAATAACGCTTGCATATGCGGACGATATAGTAATTCTTACGAGTAAAGAAGAAGAGATGAAGAAAGCATTAAAGACGTTGAGAAGATATTTAGAGAAGAAAAAATTAGAGGTAAACGTAGAAAAAACAAAATAATGATATGTAAGAAGAAAAAAAGAAGAGAGAAAAAGAGAGATGGTGGTGGGGAGAAGAAGAAATAGAAAGAGTCGACAAATACAAATACTTAGGATACATGATGAGGTATGACAATAAAGACAGTGATCATATAAGAGAATTAAGGAAAAAGGAAGTAATATAATGGGACAAGCGTGGGTATGGGAGAAAAATTATTTGGCAAAGAAGTAGAAAAAGAAAGTGGCTATTTGAGAAAATTGTTAAAAGTGTTATGATGTACGGAGCGGAAATTTGGGGTTGGAAGGAATGGGAAGAACTAGAGAAGATACAGGAAAGATTTTGGAGATGGACGCTAAGATTGAAGAGGAAACACCAGGATATTTAATAGAGGAAGAAATGAAAATAAAAAAATAAGAATACAAGCAGGGAAGAGAGCAATAAGATTTGAGGAAAGGATGGAAGATAGAAAAGATAATGAAATTTTATATGAATGTTGGAAGGAAGTAAAATTGCGAAGAACAAAACATGGACAAGAAGAGAGAAGAGCATATTACAGAAAAAGGGTTACGCGACAGAAGAGATAAGAGATTGAGGATGAAGGAAGAAAGATGGAAGAAGAGATAACACAAAGGGACAAGGACAATCAACAAGAAAGAGAAATGAAGATAAATGAATCAAAGTATAATGTAAAATATAAAGACATAATGGTGGAAGAGATACCAAAATATATAACAGGAAGATTGGATATAAACGAAAACGTATGGTAGCCAGATATAGATTAGGAAATGAAGAAAGAGAAAATAAATATTGGAGAAAAGATGAAGAAAGAATGTGTAGAATGTGTGGTGAAAATTGGGAGAATGTAGAGCACATGGTAGAAAAGTGTAGAGAATTAAGGAGAGAGAAAGTGAGAAGAAGTTCTGCTAAGAGAAAATGGAGAAGGCATAAAGTGGATAAAAGAGTAAAAAAACAGAAGAAGATGGATGGAAGAAAGGAAAAGGAAATAAGTTATTATTTTGCAAAATTTGTTGTGTTAATTAATTTTTTTTTTTTTAGTATTTAGTAAGATGTATATAAACCGAATCTATTTGTTAATTTCAAAGACAAATAAACTGATATTATTACTTCTATTTAATCGGTACTCCTCATCGATCTTAACCTTGCATATCTTTTGTATGAAAATTGTGATGTTTAGAACTTTCAATGAAATTAATTTGTGTAATTAATCAAATTTTGTTTGCATGAAATTTTCCCGTGCTTAAATTGTTGATGTGATAACAACAAATTAATCACATACAGGTGTGACACGAGACATAGACAAAACACAGCGCTTGATAACAACTTTGACATCATTGCGAGAAAGCATTGAAAAGAACAAAGATGTAATGCCGGATATTTTTCTTAAAATACGTTTTAAAAGTAATAATTGTAAATTAATGAACAAACTTTGAAAGAGGTAAATGTAGGTACACAAAGTATACAGATAAATCAACGGAGGTGTAATATGGATAATCTATACTATTCAATAAATTTTCTGAAGCACTCTGTATGCGCATATGCATCTGCTTCTATTTGTAGGGACAACAATCACTACGAAATTTGTATAGGTACCTAATACTGAACAGTAAAGCGCTTTGGTTCTTTAAAAACTTTCACTAGTTTATTAAAATGGCGGTAACCACAATAACATGCCAGGTTTGCTCAACTGGAATAAAGGAAGAACCCCTACTTCATTCAGTAAGTAACGATTCAATGCGACACCCAAAGTTTTCGACCTTTCCTATAAAAATGGTGAGTATCGCATGATACTAAATTATTTATACATAGGAATTACATTGAAGGAACTGAGCATTGATGAAAACCCACTGGTTTGCAATAAATGCAAGCCTATATATTACGAAAAATATCAAGACTTCACAAAAACTGAAAACATTTTATATGGAAAACCTATCACAATCATTTCTAACAGACGAGAAGTTTGTTAGAAATGATTGTGATAGGTTTTCGTCAGTTGTTAATGGAGAAAATTACTTAGAAAAAATCAATGATGACTTTGTTGAAGTTGTGATTAAAAATGAAGAGATTGTTAAAGAAGAATTTGTAGCATTAGATATTTTGCACTACTGCTACCAATGTAATTATGCTACTAACGATAAAGAAAAATTAACCAATCACATATTTACTCACCTCTTTAAATGCCATTTATGCAATTATGGTACATTTGATAATTTCTCGTTGAAGAAACATAAAGAGGTGCACTTTAATATTGCATCGGAAGAAAATGTAGTTCAATGTCACAATTATAGTCACCAGACAGAAAGCAAGACAACTTTGCAGTTTCATGTGTTAACTCATAAAAATCTGTGTAAACAATCTGAAGAGAAACCTTTTGCATGTGATAAGTGTGATTACAGGTGTAGCAAAAAAAATAGTTTGTTTCAACACAATAGAACGCACAGTCAAGAAAAACATTTTAAGTGTAACATTTGTGATTATTGTAGTAATCGAGCGGACAGTTTGAAAACGCACATATACAAGCATTCTAGAGAGAGGCCTTTCAGCTGTGATAAGTGCGATTACAGGTGTTGCATAAAAAGTGATTTGATTCGGCACAATAGAACGCACACTCAAGAAAAACCGTTTAAATGTGATGTTTGTGATTATTGTAGTAATCAAGCGTACAGTTTAAAAACGCACATGCATAAGCATTCGGGAGAAATGCCATTCAGCTGTGATAAGTGTGATTATAGGTGTACTAGAAAAAGTAGTTTGATTCAGCACCGTAGAAAGCACACTCAAGAAAAACCGTTTAAATGTAACATTTGTGATTATTGCAGTAATCAAGCGGGCAGTTTAAAAACGCACATGTATAAGCATACGGGAGAGATGCCATTCAGCTGTGATAAGTGCGATTACAGGTGTTGCACAAAAAGTCATTTGATTCGACACAATCTAACGCACACCCATGAAAAACCATTTAAGTGTAACGTTTGTGATTATTGCTGTAGTATATCGGGAACATTGAAAAGGCATATGTACAAACATTCCAGAGAAAGGGTAAAAAGGGAGTTTGATTCAATACTATAAAACGCCCACTTAAGAAAGACCGTTTTAAGTGTAATTTTGCTGAAGTCGAGCATTAAACTTGAAACTCACATGAAAATACAGGTGCTATAATTAGGTTTACAAAACTTGTTCCATAAGTGTTGATTTGGCACTTTAAAAAAAAGAAATTGTTACTTGTAACTTCTTCGCTTGCTGTGATAGTCAGTGTAATAAATAATGATATGAAGTAAATAATCCGTTACGTTAAATTCTATGCTGTATTGTAACATGAATATTCGTACATCGTCTCCCATTTCGATGAATTTATATAAAGTATCTCGGTTACTATTAAAACTAGAGATATGAAGTTTTCAGGGCTTTGTTTTACTTTTTTTAGGTAAATTCGATGGACAAAAGAGTTTTTGATCGACTTTTTTGAGTTATGGTGTAAAATTGAAAATTTTCGAAAAGCGCTGTAGCGGCCCAAGATTTAATTTTTAAATTTTTAAAAAAATATTTGTAATAGATTTTTCTATGTGAATTGAATGGCGTTTGTTTTTAATATGACGAATAGTCAAACTTATGTTTTTTTTAAATAAAATCTGACTGACACCATTAAAAAAGATATTTGTTTGCGCTTTCTAGAAATATATAACTTTATATAAAATTTGAAAAATTTGCGAACATTAAAAGATTAAAACCTTTGGTGATTGGCGAGTTTGAAACAAAGTCCGTCCTAAAAAACAAAGTTTTTTTGTTCTTTACCGTCTCTTGGTAGACTAATAAATAAAAATTACTGGATTGTGAAATTTATTTGTTGGTTTTATTGTGTTTTATGCAAATCAAACCCAAAAAATTTTGTTTTCTTAATATTTCCGGAAAAAATCTAATTCTAAACAACTTTTTTCTTAGGCATTTTTCAATATCTTGTCATCTAACCTCACTTTTACGTATTTAAGGGATATTTTTAAATTTTGCTGCCATGACAGTGGTCACTGTATAAGCATATTTAAATTGTTTTTAGTATTTATTAGGTGCTGTAAATTACAGTTCTGTAACTTTTGATTAGGTAGATTATTATAATTTGGGAACATAATAATGGTTACTTTTCGAATTTCAATTATTCCATTGCTCCCTTCAGCTTTTAATTATCCAAGTTCCAATGCTAAGTATATGTTTTATTATACAAAACAAAGTAGGCGATGTGCCTAAGTTGGACGTTGGGTCTATAAAGTGAATTGGGCGATGTGTCCAAGTTGGGCGTTGTGTCCATAAAACCAATTGGGCGATGTGTCCAAGTTGAGCGTTTTGTCTAATAATCAATGTGGGTGATGTGTCCATGTTAGATGCTGTAACAGCGTACTTCCGTAATCAGACGTTTAAGCGTTTACAAACAAATTTATATTCTAAATTTTGCATAGTGTCATACGTACTTTTGGATGTAAATTTACAACCTAATTTACATTGCAAAAATATTTAGAACGTGTTCTAAAATTCTACAAAGTGCTCTTGTAAAAATTCGCACATCAAACAGCGCATATTGTTAAATTTCCTGCATTTACGTACCTTAAACCTGTGTCCAAACGTGTTACGGTTTTATTTTCTGAAAGTAGGACGTGTGTCGAGAGCAGTATTGAAACGTGAGTCGCGAGTAATATATTACTACGAAAGTCGTATTTGGCGCGCATTTTGCTAATTTTCTATTGGTGGAAAATAAAACTTGGCTAAGATTCCTAGACGAACAGCGGACATCTTCTCTTTTTTTCCGTACTGGTGGTTTAGCGTGCATCTTGAAATTAAAATTTACACAAAAATTATTAATGTGTGATTCAAGATTCCCAATACAAATTATTGGTTAAGTTTAAATCCGGCTAAATTCACCGTGAGAACAAATTGCTTTTTTTTCCTGTTTGTATTAATTTTAATTGCCACGTGAAATCTTTTTAGCACGTTGCGTGACCTTATGTTCTCGCTTTGTGTTATACCTGGATAACTCCCGAGGGTGCTGGAGTGGCTGATTAAGAATCTTCCCTATCAATTAAAGACCACGCCACGGTTTCGTATTAGTTAAGCTGCAGACAACCGGTGGATACTACGTCTAACAGGGGTTGGTTATGCTTTATAACTTCATCGAGGGAGCTTATCGCATTCCGTTCTTCTTCGCACATCTCCCCTAAGAGGAATTCTGGGGTTACATACTTCCCGAACTGTCGATATCGTCGCTAGCAGGAAACATTCATTCTCGGAACTGCATCCCACAGATTACAGCTAAGTTTTATTATTTAAGCAACTTATTCAGTGATAATGCGTATGAAGCTCAAGTAAATATGACATGGGACGGCCTTTTGGGTTTGCAAGGGGTACTTACCCCTTTAATCTTAGATTAAGTTCGTTTAAATTGCCGTGTGTAAGTGATATGTGTACGCAGAGCCTTCTTAGTAGCCAATCCTCAATTGGAACGTTAACATTAATTTTGGTGTAACTAAAGTTTACCTGAAATCCGGCACACTAATTGCGAGCCTTATTTATTATTAAGCGAAGCTACTGCTAACGGACGTAAATATATGCGACAGTCTCTCTATTTCTGTCACATTCTCCTAGTACTATAAGATTTGTTTGTTGTTTTATCGAAGTTGTTACGGTTTTATTTCCCATATTTAGGACGTAGGCCGTCTTAGAACGTGTGCCGCAACCGTACTACTTGCGGCGAAAAGTGGTACTTGGCGCACACGGTGCTAATTTGCTATTGGTGGAAATTTAATTCGATTGAATTTTTGAGACGGGGAGCGGACATTTTCCTTTCTCGTTTGATACACGTGGATGTTTTAGCATTTTCTTTGAAGTCAAATTCTAACCAAAAACTATTTAATGTGGGCTTTACAATTTCCAATACAAATACTGGGATAACTCTCGAGGGTGGTGGAGTAGCTAACTAAGAACCTACCCTATAAATGAACGACAACACCACGGCTCCGCAGTTATCAGGTCGTAGACCAACGGTGAATACCACGTTTACAGAGGTTGGCTATGTTGCATACTTCCAGCGAGGGAGTCACTTGTGTGCTGTTCTTCTCCGAACACCACCCCTAAGAGGAATCCCTGGGTTCATCTACCTTCCCCGAACTGTCGATACCGTCGCTAGCAGAATAGTTTCATTCCAGGAACTACTGTGATATTCTACGATTAATAACTCAATAACGGCTCAATATAAAGACAACATATTATATTTTTGAAATCAGAAAAAAGATCTCTTCAAAAATATACTAATATACAAGGTGTTGCATTAAAAAAAATACATCATATTTTTGTTGCGCCTTGTAAATGGCGAGTAACTGAACTATTGATGGCATTTTAAGGAAATTCAGTTAGAACCATACAACTTTCATGTATAATTTTCTACGGGCAATAATCACGGTAATAAGGGGTGGGTAATTTATAGTAAATAACCCTGTACATATTTAATCTATTTATTGCATTTTCCTGCCACCCAACAGCTCCGTTAGGAGAATTAAAACAAGTTTTAAAACTATCTCTCATTTCTCGAACATTATCAGCTGTTCGGTTACAACGTTGATGATTTATTCGTGGGAGACTTGTAATATGTTCACCTTCTGTCTCAGTGTAACAATGAGAATTTTCAGTGGCCAGATAATTATGTAATACTACACAGGTTAACGTTATTAGTTCCACTTTATCTGGACTTAGGGCAATAAGATGCGAGAGTATTCGAAAACGATTTGCTAAAATACCAAATGCATTTTCTACTATTCTTCTAGCTCGACATAACCTGTAATTAAAAATTCTTGAGTCGTGATTAAGACTTCGGTCAGGACATGGTTTCATTATATTTGGTGAAATACATCATCAACGTATGGTAATTGTTTGTTGAGTCCTGGTAATACTTCAGGATCTGGTAAGTAAGAGAACCATTCTGTAATGCCTCTGCTAGTTTACTGTTGCGAAACACCCCTCCATCACTTATCTGCCCGTTAACGCCTATGTTAACATAGAGAAACCGGTATTTAGCATCAGATAAACCCAATAGCATAATGCTGTTAGCACCTTTATAATTATAGTAATATAAGCAGTGCTTATTTCAAGCAACCTAATTATGTTATGTGATTCTAACTTACCTTCACATAAACAGACTTTAATTTGCAAATAATCCCATTACACACTCTAGGTATAAAGCGACCTATGGTGGTTTCATGTACTCTTGTTGAATACATTAGGGATTTGAACGTTTCACCCGTAGCAAGAAACTTCAAAGTAATTTCTAACCTGACATTAAAAAAACTGAGTTATAACACGTTAGTATGTGTGGAAACCATTTCACTTACTTGGTTCTAGCAGGCATACATGAAAGTATCTTGCTTCGCAATCTCACTTTCGATTATTGACAGCAAATATTCAAACTACTCACTATTGAGCCTAACAAAATTTGTGTAGGACCCCAGATCTTCCTGTAGCAGGTCAGCATTTAACATGCTTAAGACACTCTTACCTTGGTTTCGACGCTGCAGCCTTTCCCTACACTACATTCGACAGTTAATGGAGCTCTTCTTCTTCGATAGTAACATACTCGATATCAATACTATAGAAACTGCAGCAAGTGCTGAGCACATTGTGACCAAATTATTTACGTTCATAATTGTTTTAAAAAACAACAATCCTAAAACTTAACGATAATAATAACAATAACAAATGACGACAAATTCACAAAAATCAAGCACGCGGTAAATACGTAAACAATAACCAACGAGGCACAATGCAACCCCAGACAGCAACTCGTTGTGCCGGCGTTAACTGAAATTTACAAGGTGTAACAGACAGATGAATTTTTACAATGTACATTTTGTATCAAATTTATAAAAATGTCAGACGGCCTTAAGTAACAAATTAGGCGATGTGTCCAAGTTGGGCGTTGTGTCCAGGAACTCGAGTTGGCCGTTGTGTCCAAGATAGCGGTCGCTACAGCAAAAAATTGAGCGTTGTGTCTAGTGGGCGAAGTGTCCAGATTCCAAATGTGAGGTTATCAACGTTGACTCGAATAACAATAACCTATGACAACAACTAATAAAATAAGGCATTTCAATGCGATGTCAGATAGACGTTTAAAAATGGCTGCTGCAGGGCAAACTTACGTATACTTAGATGGGTTTTAACATTGAGTTTAGGATTTTAATATAATTTAATTAATTTGTAATTTACCATAATGCTAGGCATTTTGTTGTGTAGTGAACTGTGGCAATAGAGGAAATCGTGACAGTGTTGACTTTTTATAATCCCTGTTATTTGTAATTTTAAACATAAATTGAGTTAAAATACGCTTTTGCAGATTCTATAACCAACTTAATTAAAACAACCACTAAAAGTACAAAAATTCAACAGATATTACACACACTCGAATGAAAACAAAGGTTTGTTTGCCCTACAGACGCCATTTTGGCAAAAGCAAAAACAAATGGTGGTCGGCAGAGTACCAACCATTAGTGACTTTATTTTCCTCCAATATAAGGAATGTAAATTTACTAGAAACCAATAGTCGAAATTTACAGAATCACCGGTGTCATTGTCGATATGACGTCATACCTTGCAACCGTCGACAGTCGAAATAAGTTACAGAATCACCACCCTGCTCATTTAAATAGTCTAGTTTTATAAGTTTAGTTGAATGCACCAAAGAATATATGATTGGGACACAATTAGGGTGTAGTAGAGGTACTTTTAGTTGTATTCAAAAAAAAGCGAATAGTTGTTAATTATTAAAATAATTAAAAAGTTTACATGTACATAAATGTTATATTTTTATATTAAATATTTTTCGTATATTTCTAACACTTAATAACATATAGGTGGGACGCAAGACGCAGACAAAATAAGATGTTTGATAACAACTTTGACGACATTACGAGTAGCTAAAGCTTTCAAAAGGACATCACGTTTCTATTGTAATAATTCGAAAAATGTTTTTAATTCTCACAATTTAAATTAAACAACTTCACAGTAATGCTTACAATTTAATATAAATGGCGCACCTATGCCGGTAATAAAACATAAGCTTTTAAAACTATAATAATTGTAACACTCTTTGTATCGTATATTAATCAATAAGGGCTTCGTCTTTCTCCAAAAACGCGCCAACCAGTATATCCGCGACTGCGCAGAATAGCTTCTCGTAGAGTACAAACTCCACTTTAAGCAACATAAACTTAACGTAATAATTCTCATTGGAACTAAATGCCTACAGTATGAACAAAGTTTGAAAGGGGTACATGTAGGTACACAAAGTATACAGATGAATCAACGATAAGGCAAGAACGCCTAATTGCGTTTCTAATGGATAGTCTATACTAATGAGTAAATTTTCTGAAGCACTCGGTATGTATATAAGCATATGATTCTATTTCTAGGTACAATAATCACTGCGAAATTTGTATAGGTACCTACTTACTGAACAGTAAATCGCATTAGTTTTTTAAAAACTTTAATTATATCAACAATGACGGAAAGCACAATAACATGTCAAATTTGTTTAAATGGAATAAAGGAAGAACCCCTACTTCCTTCGGCAAGCAATGATTCAATGCGACACCCAAAGTTTTCAACCTTTCCTATAAAAATGGTAAGTATCGCATGATACGAAATTATTTTACATATGAATAACATTGAAGGAACTGAGCATTGATGAAAACCCACTGGTTTGCAATAAATGCAAGCCCATATATTACAAAAAATATGAAAACTTCACAAAAAATGAAAACATTTTAGATGATGAAAATCTATCACAATCACTTCTAACAAACTTCTCTTCAGTTGTTAATGAAGATAATTACGTAGGAAAAATCGACAAAGATTTAGTTGAAGTTGCAATTAAAAATGAAAATGAAGAGATTGTTAAAGAAGAGTGTGTGGAGTTTAACACGGACATATCCGTGTTTGTGGAAGAATTTGCAGCATCAAATATGTTGTACTACTGCTACCAATGTAATTATGGTAATAACGATAAACAAGTATTAACTGATCACATAATTACCCACCTCTTCAAATGCAATCTATGCAGTTACATTACGTTTGATAATTCCTCGATAAAGAAGCACAAAGTGGTGCACTTTAATACTGCATCGGAAGAAAATGTAGTAGAATGTCACAATTGCGGTTATCAAACAAAATGCAAGACAACTTTGCAGTTTCATGTGTTAACTCATAAAAGTCTGTGTAAATCTGAAGAGTGGTCATTTAGCTGTGATAACTGCCCCTACAGGTGTCGCAGAAAAAGTCGTTTGATTGAGCACAATAGAATACACACTCAAGAAAAACGTTTTAAGTGTAACATTTGTGATTATTGTAGTCATCGAGCGAACGGCTTGAAAAGGCACCTATACAAGCATTCTAGAGGGATGCCGTTCACGTGTGATAAGTGTGATTACAGGTGTTACATAAAAAGTGATTTAATTCGGCACAATAGAACGCACACCCAAGAAAAACCGTTTAAGTGTAATGTTTGTGATTATTGCAGTAATCAAGCGGGTAGCTTAAAAACGCACATGTATAAGCATTCGGAAAAGATGCCATTCAGCTGTGATAAGTGCGATTATAGGTGTACCAGAAAAAGTAGTTTGATTCAGCACTGCAGACAGCACACTCAAGAAAAACCGTTTAAATGTAACGTTTGCGATTATTCCAGTAGTCAAGGGTACAGCTTAAAAGCGCACATGTATAAGCATTCGGGAGAGATGCCATTCTGGTGTGATAAGTGCGATTACAGGTGTAACAGAAAAAGTAGTTTGATTCAGCACAGTAGAAAGCACACTCAAGAAAAACCGTTTAAATGTAACGTTTGTGATTATTCCAGTATTCAAGTGGGTAGTTTAAAAATGCACATGTATAAGCATTCGGGAGAGATGCCATTTAACTGTGATAAGTGCGATTATAGGTGTTACATGAAAAGTCGTTTGATACGACACAATATAACGCATACTCAAGAAAAACCATTTAATTGTAACGTTTGTGATTATTGCTGTAGTCTAGCGGAAACATTGAAAAGGCACATGTACAAACATTCTAGAGAGAGGCGAAAAAGGTAGTTTGATTGAAAGGCCGTTTTCAGTGTAATTATTGTCGAAGTCGAGCATCAAACTTGAAACTCGTGCAGTGGCCTTTCAGATGCAATAATTCAGTTTACAATATTTATAATTATATGAAGTAAATAACCCGATATGTTAAATTCTATCCTGCATTGTAACACGAATATTCATACAGTAATGTTTACTAAGAAAGTTCTAACAGTTAACTGTGTGTTAAAGTGCATTATCGTAATCAAAATAATGCACTTTAACACTTGCAGTCGTTACAGTTAACTGTTGGCATTTTCTTAGTTTTATACTATTCATACGTGTTTATATTACACGAGATGTCGTTAGACACACATTTTAGTAATGTTTACGTTAAATAGTATACATCGACAAGTCGGAACTAAAATAAAATGGTTAACTTGATTCTAATTATTGGAAATGAGAGCTGTAACTGTCTTTTTATATAGTACTGTTGCTTGTTACAGTTTTACAAACTCGAACTCTATTATCCCGACCGTGAAAAACCTTTGTTACTCACTAATTTCCATAGAAGTGTTGGGATGTTTTGATCATGTAAAATACATACATCATCCGCATTAAAATTTTGCCTGTGATAATTGAAAATTATATATATTATGAGGAATTCACATCTGTTACTGCCGATCAAAAAATGTTATTGTGACTGTAACTTCAGTAAGTTCGGTTTGTAACTCGTCACAATTTAAAGATTTCTTTCCAAATGATAGTTTTTACTATTCGTTCCCAGAAACCTGCTCACCATATGCGACACCCTCAACTATAAATCACCATTATATGCAACAAGAACTGGCAACATTTTGGAATTCTTCGTTTACCTTACACAATTGTTGTAATTCTAAAGCTTTTGGCGTTATCAGAATAAAATATGTCGGATCACGGTTACAAACTGCAGTGATTGTACAAGGTCATATCTATATAAAAGTGTCTAGTACTAAAATATAAGAAGTTTATTGTATGTTGAGAGATTATATCGGTTGGTATGTGTACGTGATGAAATGAAGTGAGGGAAGTGGGGAGGCGGTTTTGAGCATTGCAGAACGATTAATGTCCATTTTGGCCCGTTCTAAGAATTAATATAAAAAGTTTCTACGTTTATTAATAATAAGACGTGTCATATTTATGAAATTTATAATTCACTCAGTTAATGGAACTGTTACTAAAGCGAAGAAAAGTCTGCGTTTGTTGTTAGCCCGCGCATTTGTTAAACCCGCATAATGTTGAAGAATCAAATAAAATAACGAAGTTTTTGATGACGAAAATTATAGACAATTAAATTTGAAGAAATAAACAACTAAAAGTCGTCCACGTAACGTTACTTAAAATTATATTCATATTTGTAAAGAAGTGTACATTCGATTACTTTTTCTATAATTAAAACTTTGTTAAAATCATAAAAATTATTATGAATCCAAGATCTTGGGATATTGTAAATTAAATAATTAACAATTATAGAGTCTCATGTTCACGTATAAGTAATATAAATTTATTTTATTCTACACCAAAATTCAATCAACGCAATACGTATGATTTGATCTGCTAGTCTTGTATCTAATTGATGGTAGTCTTTGAATCGGTGCTTTATCTGTTTGTTAATATTTGACAATATAAAATTATTGATGAATTGCACAACGGCACCCTAGTTCTAGCCTAGGGAAAGTCATTTCTCCATTGTCTTTTATAGGTGCAAATTTATTTTTAGCTATAATAAATTAACAGTTTATTTTACCATAAATATGGTACTGCCCCAAAATAGCAAGTAGGCTTACATCACTAAATATGTGCAAGTAAGTAAATGTCATAGTAAAGTATATGTGGATTATGCAGAGAAATTGTTGAAACATTTAGTTGACAAAATTTTATACGATACTCATTTTCTGACTCAATATAATATTCACAATTTGTTACGTATTAGTGATGACCTACGCAAATATGGATCTTTAGATAATGTTAGCAATTTTTCCAGTGAAAACTACCTACAGTATTTAAAAACATTAATTCGCAAGCCCCATAATGTGTTACCCCAAATAATACGAATGACTGCCGAAAGTAAACTTAATTCCTCTAGTTTTAGTCAAAGTACTACAAAACTTAAAGGGTAATTGGAAATGAAGTCCTCATGCAAATGTTGAATGTACAGTTCACACAAGCAAACATGCGACCTGGTGGGCGGGTACAATGTCGCTGAGCTCTAAGTTAGTACACTCAGAGAAACAAATAAGAAGAAAACGAACGAAATAACAAGCTCGTGAGTAGCAAAAACAACAACAAACAAACTTTCGTCGGCAAGTATACCGCTACTGCAATTTGTATTGTGATTGGTGGATTGCATTCCCGCTAATTTATTATCATATTTATGCCGTTTATTTTAAATTAGTTTTATGCTCATTTTAATATGTTGGAGATGAACTGTGTGGTGCTAACTAATTTATCTCAATTTCCCTATTTACTTCTAAATATCACTGTTTACTTTTAGGTTATAAATTTTATTAATAATGACTACCCTCTTGTGGCGTGTCCTAAAATTTTTAAGTGACAACAATACCGCAGAAGAAGAAAGTGTGAAAAGTGTTCCTTCATCGTGGATATGGATAAGGAAGAAATTTTCTAGGTTGCATTGAAGAAACTCGTTTGTTTCCTTGATTTTGGACTGTCCATCTCTTTCCATTAACAGTGGTAAGTTCATCTTCAATGCTATGTGTCAACTACGGAAATATCCAATAATGTAACGTATTAAAGATTTGAAGATAAGATTAAAAGTGTATTAATTCATTTAATATTAATTGTGTAATCACAATATAGATGGTTCGATAACTATCTGACAGGTTATGGGCCCAGAGTTCTATCTGCAGCAGTTGGAGCTTTAAAAAAAAAGAAGATAAAAAAATGTCCGTGCTTACTTTTCCGGTTCCTATACTTTCGTCGAATAATTTCATAAACTGGAAGTTTAGGATAAATGCAATACTTGAGAAGGAACAAATTTCTGATGTTCTGGATAATGACCCACCAAACAGATGAGACAAAAAGAAAGCTTTTCTTATTAACGACGCAAAATCAAAAGCTGTCTTTCTGACAAACATCTTGATATTATTCAAGATTCTAGGACGTCAAAAGAAATTCTTCAGGTTTTAAAGGACCTACTTACGAGGTCCAGTTTATTTTCTAAATTAACGTTATGGAGAAAGCTTGTAAACTTAAAGAGTGCAGTGGTCAGGGCTTTGGAAACAGTGGAAAAAATAAAAATGGACTTTGTAAAAGCTCGACTTTTGGATCATGAATTAAAAATTAAGTTTCAAGAAGCTTATGAAACAGATCTTAAAGCTCAAAATAGTGGTTGCTTTAAATGTGGGGTTAGTTCACACTTCCAAGCAAACTGTCCGAAAAATTTCAGAGGGCGAGTCTAAACCAGAGAACGTGCACCAAATAGGGGGCGTTATCACTCACACTATAGAACCAGAAGGGACCGTGGTAGGAATTTCACTTCACAACCGAGTCACAGAGAAAACGATAGCCATGCGAATCATGCACAAGGTGAGAGTGAAATTATTTTATTAACAACAGAAACTTGTAATTCAAGCATGGTCTTTGAAGAAATCTATGATAGTGGTGCCTCAAATCATTTTGTCAAAGGGGAGTTAAGAAGTTTTGTGAGAAACATAAATACAGTTAGAATTGTTCAGGCAGATGGCCAACAGTTGACTGCAAATAAAAAAGGGGAGTTAAGTCTTTATTATCAGGGCCAAAAATTTGCAATTGAGGCATTGATTGTACCAGGAATGAAACATAATTTGCTTTCTTCATCAAAAATTAAAAATAATCCCGTTTTATTTTTCAAACCTCACAATGATCTAAATTATTTTGAAGCAGACCGATTTAATGAAGAATGCTTAGTAGTTGTCGATGAGGGAGAGAGAGAGCACAAGAGAATGGGTCATATTTTAAATAATTGTGTCTCACAATTAAATTTACTTAGGTTACTCAAATTACGTGAAGCATGTGCTGAGGGAAAAGCAAAGCGGCAACCCTTTTATAAGAATAAGAACGCGCAACAAGAATAGGTGGTTTTATTTCAAGTGATTTAGTTGGTCCTATTACATCAAGCACACTAAATGGAGAAAATATTTTCAGGTGATACTAGATGATTATTCACACTTTAAACTGTTGAAGCAGAAGAGCGAGGCATCTAAACTTGATAAATTACGTTCGACAAATAAAAAAGCGTCCAGCGAATAGGATTTGACAGTGGCGGAGAAGCAAAATCTGAATTTTATTGAAAGAAATGGTATCCACATGGAATACACCATAAGTCATTCCCCACAAATGAACGGTAGATGTGAAAGGATGAACGGCGTTTTATTGTCAAAATTAAGAACGAATTTGATTGATTTTGGGGACAAGCACTGGTGTATGAAACGAATTGATTACCAACTTCGGTTTTGTCTAAAGGTAAGACTCCGTCGGACCTACGGAATGGGCAAAATGATCCAACTTAAAAGTATTTGGTTGTAGAGCATGGCATACTCTGATGCCTAAGCCGAAAAAGTTGGAACCTCGCGCAATTCGTGCAGTTATGGTCGGTTATTGTGGAGATGGTTACAGGTTGTGGCTACTACAGAAAAGAAAGATAATTAAGTCAAGAGATGTAAAATTTGACGAGCCAACCATGGTATACAAAGGTAATAAAATAATCCAATTATGGAAACTAGTGTAGACAAAGAACAAGTTGTGCAGAATAATTTTCAAAAAGTTGTTCTGAAGACGCAAATGAGCAGGAGAAAGTAATTGCTACAAAAAGAAGTGTCAAGATACCCGGTTATTTAAATGACTATGAACTGTACACAGCGTTCTATCTTCAACTGATGAAGAACCAAAAACATTTAAACTAAAATTAAAGAAGATGGTACCAAGAAGACTAGTGGCTTTCAAGTTCCTCAACAAGAATGGAAATTTTTCTATTCCGCAGTATGTAGGGTCCCTACTGTTCGACTTCTATTATCAGTGGCAGTTCAGTGTAGCTACAGACACAGAGGTATACATTAAAACGCATAAAGGGGTAAAATGCCAAAAAAATACTCTTCTTCTTAATAGATCTCTTTATGGCCTCCCTTCCGCTCCAAAATGTTGGAACAATAAATTTTCAAACGTATTGAAAAATCTTGGATTTACACAAACCTTTACTTCAAAGACGATATCTACTTAGTTCTATGTGGACGACGCAATACTTACAGGAACTAAAGAAAATGTAAATTTACTACTTGAAGATTTACAAAAGCATTTTAAAGTTAAAAATTTAGATTATCCTAAATCGTTTTTAGGTATGGAAATTAAACATGTTAGAGATGGATCACACTTGTACCAATGTCACTAATGTAAGTTAATTTCAGGGCAGACGAAGATTTGGATATTCTAATGATGTGCCATATAGGAGGCGAATATGCAGTTTGATGTACCTGTCTCTAACATCAAGACCGGATATTACATTTTCTGTGTCATAATTAAGTAAATATTTCGACAAGGCAACCGCAGTCAGACATAGAAAGCAGGTTTAAGAGTTCTACCATACTTCAGCTTTACAAAAGATCTAGGACTCCCAGTTACTAAAAATACTCTAGAAAAAGTGTTAGCGGATTTGTATGCTTTCATGCTAGAAACTCTATTGCTTGGCACTCTAAGAAGCAGAAATGCGTTGCTCAATCAACAATGGAAGCTGAATATATTGCTGTTCAAGAACTAGTGAATCTTCGTGGCGTGTTAAGTGATCTGAGCAAAGTGAAAAAAGCAAATAGTGAAGTGATACATGATAAAGTTTTAAAATCTGATGAAAATGCGTTCAAAGAAAAACCACAAGAGATTGATGAAATACTTAAAATAGATAACGCTAGTGCGATATCTTTAACTAATACATTTTCAAATACTAAACGAGTAAAACACATAAAATAAAGTTTCTTTTTAAGGATAAATTCAGGATAACTGATGGGGTTATTTAATTTTTTTGGAAAAGTCATTTTTTTCGGAAAAAGTGAAATAATGCAAAAACCCTCCATTTTAGACACTATGTATAATGCATAAAATCACATTAGAATTTCCCAAGGAATCCAAATTTGTAATAAAAAATGAGTAGTTCCATTTAAAAAAACATAACTTTGGTATGTCGCCATTTATGTAACACCCTGTATAAACGAAAATAATTTTTTTAATTTGCAGCTCATTGATTTGCAAAACTTTCATGGCAAAAGGTTTTTTCTAACCCCAATATTTTCCGAGATATCCACCTTCCTCGCACTAAGTGACCACCCTGTATACCTTTTTTCTTATATGTGTTCTGATCTTTTGTGAATTATATTTATATAAAATAAACTTCGACCATAGCAAAATCTGTGGCGTCATGTAACCTCACTGGCTTGTTTTATAATTTTTTTGTAAAGTAGGTACTTTTAATCATATCTCAAATATAGTAATAATAATTACGTCACTTATGTTGATAACTTCAATACATTTTGATTTGTAAGAAACATGTAAAATTTTTGTCTTTTGAGTATTCTTGAACCAGTTCAAAACATTCTACAAATATTCATTTAATCACCTATAAATATTCAAAGTGAAGATAGGTACATAATGAATGTTTTGTGAATATTTTTGAGCGGACATTATATTTTCTAAGAATATTTTTAAATATTTCAAATATCTATAAACGTTTTTGAGAATATTTGAATATTATTTATAGAATAACTTATGCTGTCTGGGGATTAGTTTTATCGTTATTTTGTGATTGCTAAAATCCATTGTGATTTTTATATTATTTTAAATAGCGGACCATTTTTTTGTTTTAAGTAGGTAAGTAGTCGAGTCAATCCAGTGGCGGCTCGTGGTCAATCATACTGGGAGCTCAAAAATTAATTTAAAAAATAGGAATACTTAAAAAAATATAAATATTTACCTTTAAATTTAAAGTCTTAAACTGGAGGTCCATTCTTCGTTCTTTAGCAGTGGAAAAGTGTTGAAGAAGGTCTTTATTCTATTTAAGGTCGATAAACAACCCTCACTTTCAACAGTTGTCATTGGCAGTGTGCACAGTAAAGTTAATAAATTGACAGTTTCAGAAAACGTTTCACTCAAGTTATTATTCGTAAAAAGTTGAAGTAGTGGAACAGCACCAGAACTACCGCGGAAATCAGGACAATCATAGATAACTTGTAGCTCAGTTTTTAGTTTTAAGAAATTTATAGAAGGATAGTTTTTTTTAGCCAAATTTAAAATACTATCTGGAAAATTGTTTTTGTAATTTTCAAACTGATCACTTTAAAAACAGTTGGCTGATCACTGAAACTGGTGCATTTCAGAAATGATTATGTCGCAAACTTCCAAAGCCACTCGACGCTTAGAGTCTTTATTTTTACGTGATCGCTTAGTAGTATTTGACGAAATTGTAAGCATTTCCGACGATAGGTAATTTAATATTTTATCGCAAACTGCTTAGATTGAACTTTTAAAGGAGTCGATATAATTTTTTACAGATAAAATGTCTACTACGTTTTTGAAGTTCATTAAAAAGTATGTCACAATGGGGCATTACAAGATAAAAGAAGAAGTTCAACCAAAATATAAAATCTTCATTTTGTAAAAAGCCTTTTAAACCAATCGCTTGATTAATCGTCTTTGAATCTTCTTCTATTTCGATTATTTTTTCTAAACACAACAGAATCTCTACAAACACAGTTTCCACACAACGTACATTAAAATACCACCTCGTGGGAGCTGCTCTAGGTAAGCGAACTTTTATAAACTTATCCAGAACTACTGTGCGTTTTGGGGATCGACTAAAGAATGTTGAGAAACCATGTAAATTTGCAAAGAAAACTTTAACACTTTTATCTTTACCTGCTGCTTTTGTAAAATTAGTTGAATTGGTGGGCATAACAATGTATAAAATTCGCGGCAGGGTAATGTTCTTTAATTTTTTTTTGTACGCCTCCTAATTTTCTGCTCATTGTCGACGCCCCATCGTAAGTTTGCCCAATTAATTTTTCTGAAAATTTATGAATGTCAAGATTTTCTAATTCATGAAGAATTACATCTGTAAGGTGTGTGTGTGTGTGAAGTTGTGGTTCCTAAAGGATTTACAAATTTTACAAACCGTTCGTGTACAACGCCAGACAAAATATGACGAATTATAAAAACCACTTGGGTTTTAGTAGAACTGTCGGTAGTTTCGTCCACTTGCACAGCAACATACTTAGCTAATTTAATTTCTTGCTTTATTTGTTCCTGAACTACAGCCAGCATCGAGTCAAGTAGATCGTTCTGAATCGATTTGGATGTTCATTTAAAAACGGTTGCCTTCTCCATATGCTCCTTAAAAATCGAATCCAACTCGACTACAAAGTCCTCGAAAAACTCAGATAAAGTCGTTTCATCATGGCCACGTAGTGCCAACTCAAATGCACCGCAAAATTTTATACAATCTACAATTTTGTTCAAAATATAGCGATTTTTCGAAACATTTTCATTAAAATCTCTAAGGGATTTTTTGTAATCATTGTCTAGCTGTGTACGAATATCAACATTTCCTACGGTTGCAAAATTTACCGAGCATTTCATGTGTTCTGCAGACGAAGCATGTTTTTTTATTTTCACTTTTAAATGTTTGAAATCGCTTACACCGGATTTGCACCATAGCGAGTCTGACGAGTCTTTAGAAAATAATAAACAAACTAAACAGTAAAATACGTTTGATACTTCACAACCACATATCCAGTCAGCTAAATCGTACATTACCTTGAGAAAGTGTCGATGAACATCCTTATTTTTGTCTTTGCTAGTTTGTCGTAAACTTAGTTCTGGCAAAGGACGACCGTTTGCTTTGAACTCAACTAATTTTGTAAAATTGAGTTCGTTAGCACTTTTTAGTTGTTTAATTTTCTGCACTACCGACATTTTCTATAATAGCCCATGCACACGTGAACCAAAAATAGTATTTTTTACAAAACAACACAACAACAGTAAAAAATATTAATATAAATTCTTAAATTGATTTAAAACACGCGAAAATCGAATCAAAAATCAAGCGTAGATGTACACCCTATTCGAAGCCAACGTAAACTGCCAGACCCGGCTTATGACCCAAAGTTGATTATTGCTTCGGACGTTCACGTTTATTCGGGCCCTGCACGTTTTTCTAGTTGTTTCGGGTAGATCTAATTCAATGAGGACAATTCGCACCGCCACAGCCCAAGGTTGAGGAGGAACGAACGACGGCCGATAAATTTTAAGTTAATTATACTTGCGACTTATGACTTTTTGAGTAAATTACCTATTTTAATAAAACACGTAATAATTAATATTTTTTATATATTGTCAAAATTTTTGGGAGGTTATTGACCAAATGACGCTATGGACAAGCCGCCATCACCTATTAATAATTAATATCACAAATTTTAGACAAACATAAGTTAACATATTAATGATGAAAGTTAAATAGTTTTATTTAAATGATTCGTTCTTCTTTGAGGAAGGCACAAAAACCACTAAATCGTATTTGCAGGTAACGTTTCGTGCAACGAATGTGTACTACCTCAGGCCTCTGTTTATTCAAAAAGGAATACATGTAAAAGTAAGTTATACATATATATACATCGTATCCTTAAGGGACTTTTAACCGAGGAAATGTAGTGGTTGCAATGCAAGAAATCTTGCAGGTGCAAGAAAAATTTCACGCTGTTTTACACGATGAAAGATTTCAAAGGAAACCTTTCGCTAGACAGTGTCGCCAGCCACATAAAAATACAGAATTTTTAAAAGTTGGCAACATCAAACATAACTAAAAATTTGACGCAAGAAAACTTGCAAGTGCAATAGAAAAACTTGCACGCGAGCATGCGCATAACAACAATTGCACAAAAAAGTTGCACTGACTTTCACCGTGTAAAGCGGCTTTTATGTTGATGACTTCAATACATTTTGATTTGTACACAATATGTAAAATTTTTGTTCTTCGAGTTCTCTTGGAACCTGTATTCTAAGCATTCTACACATATTCATTTAATCACCTATAAATATTCGAATATACATAATGAATGTTTTGTGAATATTCTTCGAGCGGACATGATGTTTTCTAGAATATTCTTTAAATATTTCAAATATCTATAGACGTTTTTTATTTGAATATTCGAGTAGGAATATTCACAGCATATTTACTTGTGCTGTCTGGGGATTAGTTTTATACAAATTGTTTTGTACACTACTCGATGTGTGAAATGTTTGTTTGTTTCTATGTATAGAGTGTGTGTTTTATTTACATTTAATCGTTATTTTGTGATTGCTTAACTTTATTTATAACTTACTTTTAAATGTATTCCTTTTTGAATAAACAGAGGCTTTAGGAAGTACACATTCATTGCACGAAACGTTGCCTGCGAATACGACTTTTGGTGTCCTTCCTCAAAAAAGAACGAATCATTGAAATAAAACTTATAGGAAGAAATATTTAACTTTCATCATTAATATGTTAACTTAGTTTGTCTAAAATCTGCGAAATTAATTATTACTTTGTATCTCTTCACAATTTCACGAAAAATTTAGCAACAACTTAGATTATGCTAGTACAAACGACAGCTGTTTGTTGTAGTACCAGGACGATCAGCTGCTCAAGCGGTAGTGGCGACACGATCTAAGTAAATTTTCTGAAGCACTCGGTATGCGTGTGCTTCTATTTCTAGGTACAACCAATGGTACAAAATTTGTATTGGTACTTACAGTAAATCGCTTTGGTTCTTTAAAAACTTTAACTACTTTATCAACAATGCCAGAAACATCAATAACATGCCAAATTTGCTTAAAAGGAATAAAGGAAGAACCCCTACTTCATTCCGTAAGCAACGATTCAATGCAGTTTTAGACCTTTCCTATTAAATGGTAAGTATCGCATGATACTAAATTATTAATACATGCGAATTACATTGAAGGAACTGAGCATTCATGAAAATCCACTGGTTTGCAATAAATGCAAGCCGATGTATTATGAAAAAAATCAGGACTTCACAAAAACTGAAAACATTTTAGACAATGAAGATCTATCACAATCATTTCTAACGAACTTCTCGTCAGTTGTTAATGAAGAAAATTACTTAGAAAAAATCAATGATGAGTTTGTTGAAGTTGCGATTAAAAATGAAAATGAAGAGATTGTTAAAGAAGAATGTGTGGAGTTTAACACTGAAATATCCGCATGTGTGGAAGAATTTACAGCATCAGATAAGTTGTACTACTGCTACCAATGTACTTATGCAACTAACGATAAAATATTAACCAGTCACATATTTACTCACCTCCTTAAATGCAATCTGTGCAGTTACATTACGTTTGATAATTCTTCGTTGAAGAAGCATAAAGAGGTACACTTTAATATTGTGTCGGAAGAAAATGTAGTTGAATGTCACGATTGTGGTTACCAGACAAAAAGCAAGATCACTTTGCAGTTACATATTATAAGTCATAAAAGTTTGTATGATTTGATTCAGCGCAATAGAACACGTATTCAAGAAAAGAGTTTTAAGTGTAACTTTTGTGATTATTGTAGTGATCGAGCGAGCAACTTGAAAAGGCACATATACAAGCATTCTAGAGAACAGCCTTTCAGCTGTGATAAGTGCGATTATAGGTGTTCCGTTAAAAGTGATTTAATTCGGCACAATAGAACCCACACTCAAGAAAAACCGTTTAAATGCAATGTTTGTGATTATTCCAGTAATCAAGCGTACAGCTTAAAAACGCACATGTATCAGCATTCAGGAGAGATGCCATTCAGCTGTGATAAGTGCGTCTACAGGTGCCGCAGAAAAACTCTTTTGATTCAGCACAATAGGACGCACACTCAAGAAAAACCATTTAAGTGTAGTGTTTGTGATTATTGCTGTAATCTAGCGGGATTATTGAAAAGGCACATGTTCAAACATTCCGGAGAGTTGCCTTTCAGCTGTGATAAGTGTGATTACAGGTGTTACATAAAAAGTAATTTGATTCGGCACAATAGAACGCACACCAAATTAAAACCGTTTCAATGTAATGTTTGTAATTATTGCAGTAATGAATCGGGAAACTTGAAAAAGCACATGTATAAACATTCTGGAGAGAAACGTTTCAGTTGTGATAAGTGCAATTACAGGTGTTGCATGAAATATGATTTGGTTCGGCACAATAGAACACACACTCAAGAAAAACCGTTTAAATGTAATGTTTGTGATTATTGCTGTAATCTATCGGGAACATTGAAAAGGCACATGCACAAACATTCCGGAGAGATGCCTTTCAGCTGCGATACGTGTGATTACAGGTGTTACATAAAAAGTAATTTGAATCGGCACAATAGAATGCACACTCAAGAAAAACCGTTTAACCCTTAAATACTGATGTGGAGTCTGTTAGACAGTTTTTGTTTCAAAATTTTTTTTGCGCTATTTTATCCTTAAGTTTTGCATATAGAAAAATTTATTATTATGGTATATTTATATTCCTTTGTTAGATTTAAATTATGTTTATACAGGGTGGTGCAAACTTTTGACATCGGAGGAAAACTTAGTTAAAAAAAAAATGTAATTTTAAACATTTTTCACGTTTAGTACAGTTACTAAGTGCACATTTTAAAAATATTTTTGATTATTCATGGTGTTCAAAGAGTCGTGTTAGCATAAACTTACATTTTTTTTAAATGGAACATATCTACTATATTTTCTTTGAGGTTCGAAAGGATAAAAATATAGGATGTCAAGGTATTGTACAGGGTATTTTAGAATATATAGCTTATTATCGGTAAAATGACACCTACTTTGGTGCTCTGTTATAAAGTAACTTGAAATAAAGTAACATGTGATTTCTATGTCGTTAGATGTGTTTACAGTTTAATTTCATCTTGTATCGGAAACCTAAAATTTTTAAATGGATCACACTGTATGCCATTTTAGGGATTGTTAGAATACAATTAATTAGCTTTTTTAGTATGTGTAGGTTATAAGTTAACGTAAACGGTAAATATTTTATGAAAACCGAAAATATTGTATTTTACGTGCACAAATTAAGGTGTCTTAAATTTTTACATAAAATTTCTTGTATGTTTTAGGTTAAAATTATAGGAGGGGACAGACTCTGAAGATCATTCTATATACAGAGTGCCGGAAACTTCTGACATTGGAGACTAACATAAATATTACTTACAAAATTTGTCACATTTTAAAAATATTTTGACTATACAGGGTATTATTTGTTAAGTGTAACTACCTGTATTTACTTTAAGGTTTGAAAAGATCTCGTGTAGAGCTTTAAAAATATACCGGGTCCGGCAAAATGTATTACCCATTTTTAATTAGTTATAACACTTTAATTACTTTAATTTAATTTTAAAGACAAAGTACAGGAGATTCTTATTTCTTGAAAGTAGCGTCTAGCAAATGACCGCCTTCTTGGACAATGCATTCTTCAAATTCTTGATGAATCTTTGCATTACGGCGCGAAGGGTGTGCCTTGGAATAGTATTCACTTAATTTCTTATGTTAGCTTTCAGTTCCTCAAGTTCTCTAGGTTTATTTACATAAACTTTACCTTTTAAAAAGCCCCAAAGAAAGAAATTGCGGGGCCGAGAGGCCTGGGGACCGTGCAGGCCAAGGAAAGTTACCATTTCTTGAAATTAATCTCTCCATGATAAGTTTCTCTTACAATAATAGCCATATTGATTCTTGCAGTGTGGCTAATTGCGCCGTCTTGCTGGAACCAATATTTTCACAGCTCGTTTTGTAGTGCTGGTAAAAAGAACATTTGCAGCATTTCTGCATAGCGCGGAGCAGTAATAGTTACGGTCGTACCATTCTTCTCGAAGAAATATGGGCCGACAATTTTGGAAGAGGACTTTGGACTGGTATTATTTTTTAATCTTATCCAAGTTAATACATTTTTATAATCCTTTAAAAATGGATAATACATTTTGCCGGACCCAGTATATATAGCATGTCATATTGTATTGTATCAGGTATTTTAGAAGATATAGCTAATTGTCAGTAAAAATGCTTTTCTACAAAACAACATATATTTTTATTAACATGTTATTTCCATGTCATTAGCTTGTTTAATGTTAATTACTATTATGTTCAATTATATCAATTTACTTTATAACAGAGAGCGTTAAAGTAAATGTCATTTTTACTAATAATTAGCTATATCTTCTAAAATACCCTGTACAATAGATTGACATGCTGTATTTTTTTATAGCCATTGAGGACATATTTTCGAATCTTAAAGAAAGTACTAGTGTGTTGCATTTCAAACAATGTAAGTTTAGATATCTTTTTCCCAATGATGTTATCCTCTAATGTCAAAAGTTTGCTCCATCTTGTTTCTAAGAATAATAATAGTAAACACAGCTAATGACATGCAAATAACATATTAATAAGAATTCATGTGAAATTATTTCAAGTTACTTTATAACAAAGCGTTAAAGTAGTCATTTTTACTGATAATGAACTATACTTCTAAGATCTTATAATGCTACATTTTTTAAAGTGTGAAAGTTATATCTCTTTTATTAACTAAGTTATCCTCCGATGTCAGAAGTTTGCGTCACCCTGTACAAATTACTGTATGTATATACCGTGTGCGGCATAAGTAACGAATAAATTAATTTTGACGTTATTTTTGATTTATTTTTATGACAATTGCCGAAACACGTCAACTTTTGTTGTTAATATAAAATTTTTTAACCTGACTCCTTCATAGGGGTAGCAACACCCTCAATTTTTTGTAATTGGGAGGGGTGGCTTTTCCTACTTCGATTAAAAGGAAATTTATTTGTCTATTTGATGGTGTGGTACTTAAATAAATAAATTAATTAGTAACCCATGAAATTAAAAAAAAAACATGTTAAAAAACAAAAATCTACGGAAAATTGACTTTATTAATAAGTATAAAAAACAGCAGTTATTACCACCCCTCCTGATTAAAAAAATTGAGGGAGTTGCTACCCTTACGAAGGAGTTCTTGGCAGGGTTGAAATAGTCACGTTAAAAAAATTTATATTAACAACAAAAATTTACGTGTTCCGACATTTTCATAAAAAGGAAATCAATTTATTCGTTATTTATGCAGTTTACTGAATATTGCACTGGAATAATTATTTTAAATAATAAAAAAAAAAATATTTTGAATCGAAATGATGGTCACTTAAAAATTTATAGTAAATGTTTCTATTTAAATTAACATAAACTTAATATTGTTTATGTTTTAAGATTTATTTATTATAGCACGCGAAGATACAAAATTAATATTCCGCGTATATTGAACGTCTATAATTGTCAAAAAGATGTTTCACCGTGGGTGTTAAAATTTAGTGGAGGGTATACAGTACGAACTTTTGACCTGGTGCCATCTTCGTCACAGATAACTTTAGGTCGCAATTCTGGGAAAACTATCCGATATAAAATCATACGTTGTGATAATATGTAACCGTTCCTGTGAATCTGTCACCGATATACGTCAGATAAGTTTAGTTTTGAGTAGGTCAATCGTGCGGCAAAACGCGACTTTTGTGTATAAGCGGAACGTCACTTAAATTGCGAATTCACTTATGAGTATATTGTGCGTCGCTGCTTGCGCTAATTTAGTTTTGTTTCTGACGCTTAAATAAACTCATAGCGTGTATGCTTACTTTAAATTTTACATTGTCAGACTGTGTGATTGATTTGTTATTTGTGACGATCTGAATTCTGTTTGATCGTGAAGACAGACTGGTGAAATTCTGGACAATGTCATATTGGTGACTTGAAAGAAAAATTTGCTCAGTGGACCAACTATATTAAACAACTATTTTACGACAACAGAAGTGAGTTACTAATGCCGACAAAGGAAGACACTGGACCGCCAATATTAAGACAGATGATAATTTATGTCTTAAATAACACGAAAAACGGCAAAACTGTGGGTCCTGACAAAGCGCCTGTCGAGTTATTAAAACTCATCGATGAAGACTGTATCAGCATCTAAGTTGAGCTCTTTAATCTAATTTATCGGACTGGCACAAACCCTAAACAGTTGCTTCAATCGACATTTGTGGCAATTCCCAAAAAAACATCATGCAACAACCTATGCGGACCATAGAAGCATAGTCCTAATGAGTCACACGCTTAAGGTATTTCTGAAGATTATACACGGTAGAATTGCCAAGAAACTTGAAAACGAGATTGGAGACACACAGTTTGGATTCAGAAATAGCATGGGCACAAGGGTGGCTTTATTTGGTCTGAATATACTGGCTCAAAAATGTCTCGATATTAATCACAATATTTATTTGTGCTACGTAGATTTTGAGAAGGCATTTGATAGGGTCCAACATATGGCAAATGTGGAGATTATATCTCGTTTATATTGGAACCAGACTGCTAAAGTCAAAGTTGATGACCAACTGACTGAAAGTATTGAGATACAGAAAGGTGGCCGACAGGGTTGTGTGCTGTCGCCAATGCTTTTTAATGTCTATAGTGAAGTGATATTTCGGGGGCACTATCGAAGTCCACAGAAGGCATATCATCAAGATCATCAACAATTTGCGTTTTGATGATGATACAGTGATAATGACTGATAATATTGACGATTTATAGACTCTAATGCAACGCCTTAAATGTACTGTGATCAATATGGACTCAAAATCAATCTAATAAAGTACATGATTAATACTAAATCAATAATTGGAGACACCCGACTGAGGGTTGGTAACACGGACATTGAAAGAGGGGATGCGTACAGATACTTGGGAACATGGATAACATCAAGCACAAACACGTATTGAGATGGCACGTCTGTCGTTTATTATACTCAAACAGTTTCTGTGCTGTCGAGATGTGGACCTTAAAATGCGTTTTTGAACTTTGATGCTATAGAAGGATCCTACAAATATCTTGGACTGATAGGGTGACAAATGTGGAAGTAATAAAGAGGATAGGAGTGAATCAGAAGTCTTCTATAACTATCAAAAAAGGAAAGTCCAATTTCTATGATATGTAATGAGAGGACAGAAATATACTCATTACTGCAACTCATAATACAGGGAAGAATCCGAGGAAAACGTAGTGTTGGCAGACGCAGAATATCCTGGCTCAGAAATTTGAGAAAATGATTTGGATGCAGTAGCGCGGAACTATTCAGAGCAGCAACAAACAAACTTCGTATAGCCATGATGATGGTTTTCAACTTTCGATAGGAGTTGGAACCCGAAGAAGAAAAAGCATTCTGTTTAGCCTCTCATTGTTGTGCAATTGTTGGTGTGTAGCTTTTCTTGATTGAATCTCGTCGAATTAAAGGTAGTTATTTTTCTACAAGTATGTTTTGTTTTTTTAAAAATAATTACTATGATGCTGTAGGTATCGCTGCTTTAGAAGCCTTTGATTACATTTTTTGTCACATTCTTATAACCCACTCTACGACATTGGAGCTGTGGGTAAGTTTCTAAGCGGTTTATCAGCATAAAATTTTGTTTTATACCATAACGACAAACTTGTAACAATTGCGATAATGATTCTTTTATTTTTATTATATGAGTATGATTATGAAAACGAGCACTAACAGCCTGGTTAAGTTTAAGTCAAATGTTGATTAACTACTTTTTTTCAAGCCAAGTTTGAAAAACACAGTGCAAAAATCATGAGCCAAATTGCTGATAACGTACTTTTGCTCGCAAGTAACAGATCTGCCCATGTGTTATGTGTTATAATGACGTTTAATTCTGAAGTGCTCTAATTGACAATTTAGAATTAATACATTTTGAAACACTCTGTATTTACACTTACAGGCATCACAACCACTGCCGCTGTTTGACCGAAGGGAATTTTAATAAATTTGGGTGGTTACTGAATATAAACATGGCAGAAACTACAATGCCGTGCAAAATTTGCTTGAAAGGAATAAAAGTTGAAACTTTCCTAAGCAACCAGCCGCAGCTGTCGACATTTTCTACAGAAGCAGTAAGTATAGATTCATACCGAACTATTAAACATTTGAATTACTTTGAAGGAATTGACCATTAATGAGAGCCGTTGCGTGTAACGAATGTAAAGATAAAATTGATGAAACATACCAAGCCTTCATGAAAAATGAAACTGACAATGTCGTACATTCACTTCCGATTAATGAAAATATTGTTAAAGATGAATATCTGTTATTCAACTCGGACATACCCATCTGCGTTGAAGAATGTAAATTATCTGATGCTTTATACCACTGTCATCATTGCAATTATACCACTAATGATAAAAATGATTTAATCGATCATTTATATACTCATCGTTTTAAGTGCAATCTGTGTAGTTACACTACTTTAGATAGTTCCTCATTAAATATACACAAAGAAACGCACTTTAATGTTAGACTGGATGAGAATTTTGTTCTCAGATTGTTTAAACCTAACTCAGAAGACAATACTACGACTCAACCTAGAAAAACAAAGCATTGTGGTGAGTCGTCTTATAGGTGTAATCAGTGCAACTACAAATCTGGCAATGAAACTAATTTAATTCAACACATGTTTGAACACTCTGTGGAGAGGCCCTATAAGTGTAATCTATGCAACTTTAAGTGTCGCTACGAAAGTCATTTAATTCAACATATCGGAACACACTCTAAAGAAAAACCGTTTAAATGTAAATTGTGTGATTTTTCCTGTTCAGCATCACAAAGCTTACAGAGACACATGTGTAAACACTCTGGCGAGTGGCCTTATAAGTGTAATAAGTGCAACTTCAAGTCTAGCTACAAAGGCGATTTAAATCGACATAACAAAACACATACTAAAGAAAAACGTTTAAATGTAAATTGTGTGATTATACCTGTATACAATCAAAACAGTTAACAATCCATTTGTATAAACACTCTGGTGAATGGCCGTACATGTGTGACAAATGCGATTACAAAACTGGCGTCAAATCTTCTTTGATTCGGCATATAAGTGTGCACAATCGACACACTAAAAAAACCATTAGTATGAACGCTATAGTGAGTGACCTTGAACGTGCGAAATCACGGAAAGAACAATAAATAATAGTAATGGGTCTAAAAGTCACCTAGTCTTCCTACATCTCTTGAAATTCTCCTTTCAAAACTCTTCTTTGGTTTTGACCTTTTTGCCTGTCTGCTTTGGATTGAGAAGGTATAAAGAACGGCTGATACTAAAATATCCTAAAGATAAAGCACTGCAATAGTACAATGGAAGAAAAAGACGAAAAACCAAAAGAGAGAGAAGATGTAAAGAAAAGGGCAAAATTATGAGGAGAGATGATTAGAAAAGGTGATAAAAAGAAAAGCAGAAGGTGAACAATGGAAAATGCAGGAGAAGAGATAAGGGAAATATATATTGCTATTAAATCTTGAGATGGCTACGCATCTGCCGATTCATAACGTTTCACACGTAAAATCTTACTTTAGTTTTTTTGATAACTGTGTATTGATTGTTCGAATACATTTTGCCATCTTGAAATAAATATTGTTCATTTTTATGTAATTTTAAGTTTATTTATAAGAATATTACCTGTACGACCTTTATCATGAAAGTTCCATTGCGGTTAGAGGATCTTTAGTGTGTGATGGAACATTAAGCAGTCACAGATTAATGGAAAGGCTATCTAATTGGAACTCGGTGTCTATTTCCGTGTACCAAACCATTTACTTTCTTTTCCAACGTGTGAAACATTAACTATCGTGAAATACGTACCTAACACAAACACTTAAATTTATTTATCTTATTTATAATAATCTCCCAGAGTCAATGTTTAAAAGATCTCTTAAGCATTCCTACTTTTAAAATCCATGTGACTCCAGATTCTAAAAAAAATAAAACTATTAAGTAATTTACTTCAGGTTAGTGATGTAATGATATTTTAATATAAAATGAAATGTGCATCATACTGAAGAATAATGCCAACAGTTAACTTTAACGGCATGTGTGTGATTAAAGTGCAAAGCGCTGCATCTAACACAAGCGTTAGCTTTAACTGCATTTTCTTAGTTTATACTATTCATACGTGTCAATGTTTACACGAGATGTCGCAAGACACACATTTTACTTAAATCATACTCTTACATATGCTTATTTAAGTTATCTTATTTACTGCTTAATTATCTATACCTTTTCTCATACTCAATTCAATTTACTTATACTTTCAACTTACACATCGATCAGTGGTGGTAAGGAAGAACAGAGGTTCTGTACGGAACCACCTGATTACCATCATCTTTTCCAAAAAAATGTAATCTTTCCCTCTGAATAATGTAAATGTTATTACTTGGAAATAAATTGAATTATTATTATTTAGTGCAAGAATCGACTAGATAACAATTTATAAACATTCTCAAAGGTCGTAAAGCGTAAAAAAGATATGACGAAGCGCCGAAAATTAAGAAAAACTAGAATAAACGACAGAAAATTATAATTGACATCACACCTCGTGACGTATGCATCAAACTTTTAAGTGCAAATAATCCGAAACGCTAAAGCGGAACATTATAAACATATGAACATTTTTGCTTTTGTTTGATACTAAGATTATTAAGAATTAATTTTGGGCTTCATTTGAGTGTCTTTGTCGTAAAATTTGTACAAAATATTTGTTTATTATTGATGCTAATTGGTCATTATTTTTTTTTCCCCTTTTTTTTTTAAAATTTTTTTTAAAACAAAATTAAAAAAATTTTTAAAAAAAAAAAAAAACAAACGATTTTTGTAAAAACTTTAAATACGGAACCCAAAGTTCATTAATAAACTACAAATAATTGTTTTTTTATTCTATGCGGCCTATTTTGCTCGTCGTATCATTGTGGTCTCAAGGTGACATACTTTGAATTATTGAACGCGGTAGAAGATTTATTAGCATATTAACTCTTAAGAAAGAACGATTGGTTCACGATAATTTTTATTTCAGCGCAGGTAGAGTACTATAAAAATTTGTTCCATCAAAAAAAAAAAAATAATTTTATTTTATTTGCAAACTATATTTCGGTCTTTTTGCTCGTCGTCTTGCTCAGCCTATATGAATTGTTCCTCATTCGGAAAGTGCATTCAAAGAAGTCAGGTACATACCACAATAATTCTTCCTGATAAACATCCAAAAACTGGCAAGACGTGGCGTAAATTCATTTTGTAAACGCAGAAGCTGATGTGTAACGGTAAAATTCTTTTCGAAGAAATCCTACACTTAGTAGGTAACGAATTTGCACTACGAAAGCTTAACTATTGAAACACGTATCCGAGTAAAGTTTTTGTTGCAGTTTTTGGTGTTTTCCCGTTTGTTTTATAAAACCGCATTACGCGAAACGGGACCACATAACAACCCCCACCCCAAGGCTGCAAGATAAAATCACGTACATTTCCTTTCGACAAATAACGACGAAGGTCACAACCGGTAAACATGGGTTTGTGAAACACTGTTCTACTGTTACTAACTTATTTATTATTACCCAGGGCATTGCTGCTGCATTAAAAATGACTGATCTAAATAAGTCGGTATTCATTTAGATTTTTCTGAAGTATTTAACAGTTTGTCTGACGTTACATTAACCAAGCTGCCAACTTTTGATTTTTCGAAGAGCTTTGTACATTCATTGGTGATTACTTGTCTGAGCAAAAATGTTGTGTCGAATTCTAAGGTCACATTTCAAAATTAGTGCAACTAATATAAGTGTACTCCAAGAATCCGTCTTAGATCCTCTTCTTTTAACATTGCCATAACTTTAAATGACCTACTTTACTTTATGCCGATGATCTTAAATTATACCGTTCTATTAACTCTGTTTATGATTGTGAGAAGCTACAATATAAATCAATTGATTTTAAATCTGAACAAATGTGTGACGATGTCCTTTTCTCTGAAACGCATCACTATAACCATTCATATAAGTTGAAGATCTCCAGTTACTCGAATAACTTTAATCTGAAATTGAAAGATTATAAAAGACAGCAGAGATTCTGGATGATTTCATATTATTGGAATTTTCAACCAAAAACCTCAGACCTCAGGATGCAAGAGCTTTAGGAAATAAGAATGAAAACTGTTGAAATATTGTAATAACGTTCAAAATTAAATATATAAGTTTTAAAGAAGATGCAGTTACTTGTTATGTAGAAAAAGTATCGGTATTTATTCAAATACACAGACTACTCTTTCATTGGCTTGACGTCACAACCTTTATCGGGAATGTAGCGTGAAGTACTGTATTGCGATTTATAACGGGTGTTCAAATTAAAACTGATACAACGTTTAGGTAAGAATTCGATGTATCTAAGAAAGTAGTTATTCATTTCTGTCAATGTTATGGTTATAGTTATGTCACATTTTAATGAAGACGCTTGCCCAGACCAGTTTTTTATTTAAACACCCGTTATTTACTATTTAAATTTATGTTTAGTTTGGGAGTTTGCCAAATGCCAAAGTCAATATGACATTTTCAAAAACGTAACCTGGGCTTGGGTCGATAAAGGTATTGATGTCATCGCTCAGGGTGCATATTATAGTCTGGTCAAATTATAGATTTTATTTGCGCAAAGCAAACATTCTATAACGTATATACTATGTGTTTTCGTTATAATTAGAAAATAGTGAACATACGGATTGTGACTTTAATATATAAGTTTTATGAGTAATTAAAAATCCTACATTTTTGTTCGATTGCAAAAATTTTACAAATTTAAGTCAGGTGAAACATCTAGTTTCAACACTACGTGCTATTGTAGCGTGTCGGAATAGTAAACTACTAGGTTTCAGACATTTGCTAACTGATGATATAAGTCCTTTAAAAAGTGGTTACTTCGATCATTAATACCAACTTTTGTTACAGTTTGTCACCGTAGACAAATTGATTATAGAAATATTTATAATCGCTTCGGGTACTTACCTGTAGCTTAAGTCGGAGAGTGGATCGTGGACAATTATTAAAGATGTGGCAGTTACAAAAAAATCTTCCGAGACAAGGGCGCCATCCTATGATTTGTAGTTATGAATTTTAAGCAGTAGGGACTAAAGATACATAAAGACAAACTTGATATAATCGTAGATAATAACAATATTGTTAATAAATAGCACATGTAAATAATGCCGATTGTTATCACAGATAAATAGGCAAGCATCCGGCAGAAATATATTGTTTTCCAAGAAAATATACCGACTACGTAATTAATAGCTCGATAACAGATTTATTTGTATGTCAAACACAAATTTAGTATTAATTGTATCACAATTACTTCCGTATTACCACTTATGTCTAAATAAGCGTCTAAATATTTATTTTAATAATATATTTCTCTAGCAAACAAACGTGTAATCAATTTGTTGGTGGATCCCACGAGCACAAAAATTATCACAACTAGCTCTAAACACTAACTAATAACCCGGATGTTAACGATCGGTTTTGTACATACATGCAATTATAATTATGGAAGTTCTTAATAATAATCTCGTGTGAAGAAACAGCTTAAAAATAGATTACATGCTGTTGGGGTTTGTCACATCCTTAATATATTGTAATGTTAAAGACTTTGAATTGACTTTTATTTTAATTTTCAAGTTCGGTTTATTGCAAAATAATAGCTCTTTCTCTCGCAGGGTAATTTTTACTAGTCGTATGCAATTTTAAAACTTTCTACGATCATTTGTAATCCTTACAAAAATAACATTTTATTTAGCTGATCAATGTTTATCATCAGTTCCTACCACTCCGCCAATTAAAACACGACGTAAACACAATTTAATTGTTAAAATTTAAAATAAATGTGCGGTAAACTTTTATTCGCAGATGCGCATGAATTCCGATTTACAATAACCACGTGTTCCGCATTCGGGGAACGTTGACGAGGATAAACAGTGGTTAAAAGCGACAAATTTTACAAAATTACTTAAAAATTAAACTAAAATTATTTACAATGTTAAACTAATCTTGGTCAATCGATTGTGTGGTAGAGTGCGAAATGTTGTTCTTTAGTTGACTTCCTTTCAAACTCTTTTCTAGGTTAGCGTTTAATGACCCCTTTGGTGATGATTCCCGGAGCTGTCTTTTTTTGACGAGACCTACCAACATGAATCGTAGCACTCACCGGAATGCTCAAAACATAGAATCCTTTTGATTCTGCAGCACTAATTATGTTTGAATAGTCTTTTGTTTTTTAACCGCCAAAATCGGTGATTTTTAAAGAAAAACGGATAAACAGCGGCTCGATTTTACTGACATCTATTAGTACTATGTAAGTAACTGCTAACTAACGGTGTTCAATTCAACAAGTTTTTTCGTGTCAGGGCGAAATAAATACGCGGTGACAAAGTTAATAATTCGGAGAAAGAGTAACTTCTTGTTATCGGTTAGAAACCTGTAATTTTTATTATACTTCTGGATTAATTAATTTTATGGTGATTCTTCGTTGATTGGTTTCTTCTTCTTTATTCTGCGGTCTTTTCTCGTAAAATTTAATTAACCCACGCGAAAAGTTTTCCCTTGAACTTAAGGTGTTTTAATGTTTACACATGCAGAATGTCCTGATTCTCACTCTTCTTGCTGTTCATAATCTCACTGAACTTGATATTATTAAATTGCAATTTGTATTATTAATACTATCATTTCTAGGTTTTTTATTTACAATGTAACAAAGATAATTAACTCTATTTACAATCAGCTTCAAAATTCTATCTGAATCCTGCGATAGAAATTATTTACAATTATGGGTGAATTTGGAAATTTAACGTCGTGATTGATTAATGCGATGTATGGGATGAGATAACATCGATTTCAAATTGTCAGTGTCCAACGAGCGAAAAGAGGAAGAACGAAGAACAAGACTGGCTGATATCCAAAGATGATAAACTGGTATCAAGCTTAAAAATCGCTTGCTTATCAACAATTAGGAACAGCTCGGTACATCTGTCGTCTAATTACGACAATTTTAGCCTTATGGGTTATACCATCTAAAGGGTATTGCCAGCACAATGAATAATTGAAGTAAATTTCATTCATGGGCTAATTTTACTTTTACAAGTGGTACGTTTAATTTGCCCCCAGGTGGTGCTTGCTTTGATAAAAATGTTTTTTTTAAACTTCAAAAAAATGCAGCATTAATTTACTGCGAAACTCGTCACTCCGTCAAGAAAAAATTTACCTTATTCCACTGTACATTCTAAAACTCGCAATTTGTGCGGGGACACTAATAACTTGTCGGTTTGCCTAGCTCGCACGATTAGTTTGGCAAAATTTCAAAATCTATCGAACAGTGGCGTACTCTGTCTCATCCTAACTGAACGTAGATAACTGGAAAGCTACTTACACTGGAATTGTAACCAAAGATTTATTCCTTAATTAGAATGGGACGATTTCACTTCACTCGCTATTATTAAGCACGTGTCTAATTGTTCAACTTTTAGACAGCATTTTTCAAGTACGCCCTTTCACAACGACGATTTAATAGGAAAAGAACGTATCATTTTTGCGAGCCGACGAGGAGTCAAGTTTAGAATACACGGATACCAAAACGAACAGGCAACTCTAAACCGGTAAAATCCCTAACTAATCCCCAATATAAGAATGCATATTCAGACGCATCAATGCAAACACGACGGCCAATAGGTACTGTAGGGAGAAAAATTCTTAATAAACCAATTATTTAGGAAATAATCCCGTCACAAAAATGTAAATATTTTATTAAAAAAATTCCACTTAATAGTTTGAAACTTCCTAAACAACACTTCACGTAAAAATAAAACCAAATACTATTTGAAATAGTAAATAAAAAAAATATATATTTTGTATGAGTAGACAGTTCGTAAAGAACTATCAGAGTTCCTTTTATTATTTACGAGGCGTTCTCTTACAAGTAAATTTCTCATACGAACAAAATCTAAAAAAAAATATCGACGAGAATTGTTTCAAGTATTTAAAAGTAAGACACAAAGCAAGCCCATAGGATGTGTGGTATTTGAAAACGTACAGTATGGATTGCTTTGTAATACCAATTACCACGCCCGAGCAAATTCCGTCAATTTTGAGATTGTAGGAACCTACCTTGGTGGACTTCTGTCCCTGAAAAGATTAGCTAGACGCAAGAGTTTGAATTATATTTTACCTACGCCATCTATCGTGCAATGCAGTTGTTTTGTAAACCTACGAGAAATACCAAATTTTTTTTTCAATTGATCGTGGCCACATATTCCTACATAGTGGGTGCGCTTCAAGCAGTCAGTGAAAAGTGTACTTAACACTTTCAACGATTTTGTGCGAGAAATACAGGACATCACCACAGAGCGACTGAATAAGATACCCCCCCCCCCTACCCTCCTTATTTATTTATTCGTATGGTACATATTGTATTGAGATGTAAGTGTTATGTATGGTGCCCCAAAACATCACTATAAACCTGTATAGTGTGGTGACAAAACCGTGTGCAATAGTGGATTGGTTCGTCTTGGAAAAGCATTTGCTTCAAGGTTTAGGAAAACCACTGAAACCTAAACATGCCAACCCTTACCCACCTTAGTATTCATATGTAATAATATTAATTAAGTGTGTAAACATTATAGAAGGTAAATAAGAACATAAAATATAACAGCACAGCCATTGCATGACGACATATAATGGACCGGTCCAAGCGCCAGTCTCGACAATGACGAAAAAATAGTAGGTTAAAGAAATAGCAAAACAAAATAATGGAAAAACAGATAACCAGGACAAAAATACAAAATATTGCTGAACTTCAGATGTCCTTCAGATTCGTAAGCCATAAAATAGCTTTATCTTTTAAATTATGAATGTTTGGAAACCAGTGGCGGCTCGTGGTCAATCATACTGGGAGGTCAAAAATTAATTTAAAAATAGACATACTTAAAAAATATAAATAACTCAAATGCACCGCAAAATTTTATACAATCTACAATTCTGTTCAAAATATAGCGATTTTTCGAAACATTCTCATTAAAATCTCTAAGAGATTTTCTGTAAGCATTGTCTAGCTGTGTACGAATATCAACATTTCCTACGGTTGCAAAATTTACCGAGCATTTCATGTGTTCTGCAGACGAAGCATGTTTTTTTATTTTCTCTTTTAAATGTTTTAAATCTCTGACACCGGATTTGCACTATAGCGAGTCTGACGAGTCTTTAGAAAATAATAAACAAACAAAACAGTAAAATACATTTGATACTTCACAACCACATATCCAGTTAGCTAAATCGTACATTACCTTGCGAAAGTTTCGATGAACATCTTTATTTTTGTCTTTGCTAGTCTGTCGTAAACTTAGTTCTGGCAAAGGACGACCATTTGCCTTGAACTCAACTAATTTTGTAAAATTAAGTTTGTTAGCACTTTTAGTTGTTTAATTTTCTGCACTACCGACATTTTCTATTATAGCGCATGCACACGCGAATCAAAAATAGTATTTTTACAAAACAACACAACAACAGTAAAACATATCAATATAAATTCTTAAATTGATTTAAAACACGCGAAAATCGAATCAAAAATCGAGCGTAGTTGTACACCCTATACGAAGTCAACGTAAACTGCGGACCCGGCTCATGACCCAAAGTTGATTATTGTTTCGGACGTTCGCGTTTATTCGGGCGCTGCACGTTTTCGAGTTTTTCCGGGTAGATCTAATTCAATGAGGACAATTCGCACCGCCAGCCCAAGGTTGAAGAGGATGAATTACGAACGACGGCCGATAAATTTTAAGTTATTGTACTTGCGACTTAATTACCTATTTTAATAAAACACGTAATAATGAATATTTTTTATATATTGTCAAAATTTTTGGGAGGTCATTGACCAAATGACCATATGGACAAGCCGCCACTGGAAAAAAATAGTAGGTTAAAGAAATAGCAAAACAAAATAATGGAAAAACAGATAACCAGGACAAAAATACAAAATATTGCTGAACTTCAGATGTCCTTCAGATTCGTAAGCCATAAAATAGCTTCATCTTTTAAATTATGAATGTTTGGAAACCCTCCTTTAAACTTCGTTAATTGACAATCCTCTACAATATGTGTAACGGTCATTGGTTCGTTTCCAGTCACAATTTGGATTAGAAATCGCACCCCATTTAAACAATATAGAGTTGTTCTTATGCGATTTACTTTTGACCAAATTGTTCTTTTTTGATCAAAGCCCGGGACTTCAATTGTTGGATCATCAATGAGATGTTTATTGAAAACATCAACTCCAGACCATAATTTTTTCTACTCTTCAACTTCAGAAAAAGCCGTACTTAAGTAGTCTTGCAACCATATAGGACTTCGAGATTTAAGTCTTTTAGCAGGAGGATTGTCAATGGAGATAATAAGAACATAGTACAGTTTTTCGTTTTTTTTCCAAAACAAATCTGCCTTACAAGTAACTATACATTTTTTCGAGTTAACTCATCTGTGTCTCATTTATCACATTTATAAGGCCATTTATCAGAGCGTTTGTAGAAATGACTTTTAAGATTGCTAGTTGTGTACACGAACAATCACATAATTTACATTAAAATCATTTTTTATGGTTTCAGAATACAGTAGCGCAGTTGCCCAGAGTAGTAAGGAAAAAACATAAGTCGTTAAGTATATCCCAAATATAAAGATACTACTATAGAGAGCGCGTGGCGTTCAGATAATTAAGTACCAACACATAAGAACACCCTGGAATATGATTTCTCAAACTTCTTAATATTGTACTGCGGTAATCACAAAAATTACATTTATATGGTTTTTCTCTAGTGTGCTTTCTTTGTGTCTAATCAATTTATATTTGACACCAGTTTTGTAATCGCATTTATCGCACCTGTAAGGCCAATCGCCAGAGTGTTTATACAAATAGTTTTGTAAGTTTCTTGAATGTGTAGTGAAGTAATCACAAAAACTACATTTAAACGGCTTTTCATCAGTATGTGTTTTCATGTGCTGAATCAAATCAGTTTAGTCCCCACATTTGTACTTGCATTTATTATAATTCCAAGGCGATTTACCGGAATGCTTCTCTACGTGCCTTTTTAATGCAACTAGTTGTTTTGCGCTGTAATCACAAAAATTACATTTAAACGGGTTTTCTGCAGTGTGTGTTTTGTTATCCTGAGTCAAATCAGTTTTGTCCTCACAACTCAAAGGCAACTCACTGGAGTGCTTCAGCATGTGCATTTCTAATGTATATGGTCGTTTTGCGCTATAATTACAAGAATTACACTTAAACGGCTTTTCCTTAGCGTGTGTTTTCTTATTCCAAGTCAAATCGGTTCTCAAAGGCAAATCACCAGAGTGCTTCAGCATGTGCCTTTTTAATGTATACGGTCGTTTAGCACTATAATCACATAATTTACAATTATACAGTTTTTCTGTACTGTGCGTTTTTGCGTGCTGAATCAATAAAGCTTTGGTGTATGTTTTATAGTCGCACTTATCACATTCGCAAGGCCACTTACCCGAATGTTTGTAAGAATGGTTTTTTAAGTCTGCCAATCTTGTACAGGTATAATCACACAAGTTACATTTGAATGGTTTTTCGTTATAGTGCCTTCTTTTGTGAAGAGTCAAAGAAGTTTTGTTGCCACATTTGTAGTCGTACTTATCACACCTGAAAGGCCACTGACCTGTGTGTTTATACATGTGCCTTCTGAAGTTCCCCGACTCATTACTACAATAATCGCACAATGTACAGTTATAAAGTTTTTCTTCATTGCACTGAGTTAAAACGTTTTCATAGTTAGTGCCTATTTTCGACAATGTAGATTTTTCATTCGCGATAGGTACATCTGTGTTCAATAACAAACATTCATCTTTAATCAGTTTTTCTGAATAAAGTTCTTCATTGTCAAGGAGGGCCGAGTTGATCAGACTATCAGCCTTTAAAATATTTTCTTTTGGGTGAAGATTTTTTTTTTTTTGGTACGCTTCGTCGACTTCCACTTTACATTTGTTACATGCAACTGGGTTTTCTTCAATGCTCAATTCCTTCAACGTAATTCAAATGTTTAAATAAATAAGTGTGATGCTGTACTTACGGTTCTTGTAGAAAAGGTTAACAGCTCCGGGGGTAGCTTTAAATCGTAGATAGTGGAAGTAAATGGGGGTTCTTCCTTTATCCCTTTTAAACAAATTTTGCATGGTGTTGTAGGTTCTGACATGTTTATAGATTTTGAAATGGGGCAACACTCACTTAATTGAAATGATAGTGGTATCAATGTTTATCAGCTGTCACTTGTCATACATGTGTTTTCAAAATGGAGGTGGTTGTTATACCTGTACACAACCTGTAAGTTAAAATAGATGTACATACACGGTGTAATACTAATTAGGCGTATTCTTTCAAACTGATTCGATCGATCTGAACTGAACTTGCACATTCTTTCAAACGAATTTATTTACCTCTACTCTGTCCCTAAGTGTTCAGAACCAACTGAATTCAAGTGAAATGATTCAGTTTGAAAGAATACAATCACAATTTGACAATATATCAATACAATAAATGTTTAAAATAGCTATTTTGATTTGAAGACTACCCCATAATTGAGTCAAAATTGTAATGTTACTATTAATTAAAAGTATTGGGAAGCTTATAGAACATTTAGGGTGGTATTTATTACGAGAGTAACAACCTATATGTTGTCACTTTCAAATGAAATTAGAGAGTTAAATGAGCCAAATGAATTCAGTGATTTATTAAAAAAACCTTAACACGAGCAAATAGAAAAACCAGGATATAACACCGTGGGTAACAGGCGAGTTTCACCAGTAGTCCAGTAACCCAGGCTGAGGAATAAGGAATTTGGAGACTGTTTGCCTACCTGCAAAAAAATTGTGCAAATCGCTTCGGAATAATAATGTAGGAACGGGAAATATAGTTTTGTCAAAAAGAAGGCGCCGCTTCAAAAGTTTAATTAAAAATTTACCGCGGATTTTATTGTTTATTTCTCTGTATCTTTTTTTCAAGACAGTATATTAAAAATTGTACAATTTACACGTACAATTAAAGTGGACCAAAAATAAACAACATGAGAGGTGTCCCGTTTCAAAATAATTATAAGCTTTGTTGAATTTTTTAAAATGAAACTTTGAAGCCTTATGCTATATACAAAATTATTTTATACAAATATCCTTTCGGTGAATTTAAGAATATAGTAATTATTTATCATTTGTATAAAAAAACAATTATATTTTGCAATTTTTAGTCACTTTTGTTGAAAAATAAATGAGGTTCTGTTATAAACAATTAAACATATTATGCAAGATTATGATGAGCAAATGAAATAGTGCGAATTGATTCGTATTAAAAAAAATGTCATTTGTCTATTTAGAAGCCAACATATAAACGATTTACATTGTTATTGTTTATTTAGTAACTAAAAAAAATTGTTTTGTTTTCGATATATTAGCAATGAAGCTATAATAGTTTAAGAAGGTTAGGATTAGTAGTCTTTACAAAAAAAATAGTAACAGCTCTCGACGGGTAGGGCAACGTGATCCGAAGCACAGCTCTCAAGCGCTTCAACTGATGCTCACCACGTTGTTGGTAATTTTGGATTATTTGTGTGACTGTGCATGTTAAGACAGTTCATGAAAATGTCCAAGTCCGATTCCATGCAGTGGAGATTCAAACCACCTATTGCTACATGATGAGAACACCTCACACAGTCGTGGAATGCTGTAATATCAAAGGACCTGCAACCCCTCACCCCCAACACTTTTAACGATTTTGTGCCACAAATAGAGGACGTCACCACAGAGTGATTGAATAAGAGGTTACACTTTCTGAGAATATTAAGGAAGGTCAAAGGAAGACGTATGATTTAAGATATCTCGTCTTCCTTCTACAACATGGAGACAATAAGAAAATAATACAAACAGTTTTTAATTTTTTTTAAACAAATTAGCTTTACACGTAAGCAAACATTTTTTGTTATGATAACACTGGTTATAAAAAAAAATTATACATATGTAGTCGTCTTACAATTCATCACCAAGAAACCGCAGTATCAGTTTTGCATAACGTATGTCTAGAATCTACGTATATTAATATCAGTGCCAACAGAATAAAACTAAAGTTTTTATAAAATATTTCCAGGCCCTTCTCGTAACAATAAAAAAAATTTAATTGAGAATAAAAAAATGTTATATTAATTTTTTCTCTCGTGTTGATCACATATTATAAGCATACAACTGATCAAATAAAAAAATGAGAATTAATTTTTTATGTTATGTTTATATCATGTTTTAAAACAGAGTTGCACGTTATTGTCTGTAGTATTTATGCTCGTTCCAGTTTTTTATTGAACACTTCGTTAAATAATACATGAATTTATCGCAGAAACCACATTTTTTTATTTGAAGTGTCTTTTACCAACCACTCTACTCAATACTACATGTGTCGCATTTACCAGAGTGTTTGGATAAATGACTTTTTAAGTTGGCAGTTTGGGTACAGGAATAATCACACAACTTAGATTTAAATGTTTTGTTAAGGTTTCACAATTCACAATTTAACTGACTTTTAATACGCGTTTAAGGTTCGTTGAAATAAATAAACAAACGTTCGCAGCGCAGCGCACTAATGTATACGCCCACTTAAGCTAACATTCTAAAAACCGATTTCGGTTATTCGATTAACCGGTGGTTGATAGATTTTCAATTAACAATTGGGTTTTAAAACGGAAACCGGTTAGTCGGTATTAGAAACCGTTTAACCAATTATTCGGTTAATTTATTTAAAAAGTAAATTCTATCGATTAATCGATTAACCGATTTAAAAAAAAACCGCAATATTCGCAAATCAACAAATTAAAAAATTAATAAACCGACATAAACATCAGTTAATAGATTAATCCATTAACTGGTTAAAATACAGTTTCAAAAATTTTACAAAATGAAAACCGGTTAATCGATTTTAGAAAAGCCGGTTTACCAAACCAAATATTCGGTTACTTTATTTAAAACTGGACTAGAAAACATTTTAAAAATTAATAAGTGTTGCGACATCTACTGGCATCTTGTTCTATTGTAACACATTCGAAAATTGGTGAAGTGTAAGCAGTAACATAAATCAATTCTTCGATTACTATAACCAACTAAGCTCGAAATGCATGCTGTAAATCGGAAAGAGATTGAACAATTGCAAACAAACGCCGAGACTCACTCGACAGCTGTTTCGTCCTTTTGGGACTCTTCAAGAGTGGAGTGTAAGTTCACTATTGTACAAAAGCAACTTTGTCGACAGATGTGTGAAGTCGCTTTAATGCAATTTAAAAATTAATCAATTAACCAGTTTGTGAAAAACCCACTATTACTCGCAAACCGACTAACAATAACATAAAACAATTTATTTAAAACAACATTTTTGGAAAAATTGTACTTTAGGTAAAGTGCTCGGATTTTTTTGAAATTTTTACCAAAAGTAGCCTACATGCCACTGATCATAAATATGCAATAAAATTTTGTCGCTCTCAAAAACTGAATTTTTTAAAAATAATTTTCGAAAAAATTTTGAAAATTTTTGGGTCGGTTTTTTTGCATTTTTGCACGTTTCAGACAATTCTAAGACTTTTATTTTTCAGTGAGAAAAAACTAAAAAATTTTTTAAAAACTTTTGGGTCACCTAACCTAACTCTAACCCAACCAAATACGTCAGAGGTGTGACACAAGAGGGAGCGCGGAAGTTGAAAAACTATTTAATCAATTAATACATTGACCGGTTTTTAAAAAACCTAGATTAATCGTAAACCGTTATCTAAACCTAATTCCTTTACGATAAAAATTCAAAAAATAATTAACAAAGATTCGGTTTATTAAATAAGAATCAACATGATAAATTACGAACAAAGCAAGCCATGAATTTAGTAGATTGGTGGTAGCATAATGTTCAGTAGAATATGGTTGCCATTCAACAAACATCAAAAGTTTGAGGTTACCACCAAAACCAACAGTCGCTCACATATAATATAAGATCTCAAGCGAGGTAAAGAAAAAACTACCTTTTACGCCCAGTTTGAAAAACCTGTTACTATGGTTAAAAGACGTTTTTCAAGCAACAATAAAAGAAATCAATTTTTGTTTGTATCAGACAAATTGACACAAGGTTACGCACACTGAACTAATATCAAAGAATATATGTAAATATTCTTTGCTAATATATAGGTTAGGAACGATTTTCATTCATTCCTACGAACTACAGAAAAATGGAAGCCAACTATAAATATTATACAATACCTACACTACAGTTTAAAATAACCAGATTACGTAACCTGTGCAAAAGGTCAATTGGGTTTTAAAAATCTTACAAAATAGAAACCGGTTAATCAATTTTATAAATATTCGGTTCACCAAACACCCAATTAACCAAACATTCTGTTAGTTAATTTAAAAATTAACTTGAAAACATTTTATAGATTACCCGGTTTTTAAAAATAATTCGACTAATCGAAATAATTTATTTTAAAAAAATCAGTCCGGTTTAATAAACACCCATAAAAACCATCTACCCAGTTTAAATCAAACTCGGTTACTTGTAAACCGATTGAAATCTATTCCTTCATGTTCAAAACTCAAAAAACGGTTTACAAAATATTCGGTTCAATAAATAACCGTTTAACCAAACGAATTTAGTAGATAGGTGTTGGCAGATTTCCTTAAAAAATAAACAGGTAATTAAAATTTTAATACAATCTGGCACTGAAAATAAAAAAAAACCTTCTGAAGCCGACTAAAGAAAAATACATTTTAACTGTGTCTGTGGTCAATTTAAAAAACCGGTTAATGGTTAATATACGTCTTTCAAGAAACAATGAAGAAAAAAATAATTGGGATTAAAAAATAATATAAAATGCAAACCGGTTATTAAAAGAAAAACGTCTTCCAGGATTGGATTGTGTCAAAGTGGTAGCTGTAGTTACGGCAATGGTAGTTGCCAACACAAACTAACTTCAGTCAACTTGTTAAGCAAGCCAGATTCTAAACTGACATAAGAGTTCAATCCCGGATTGTTCCATAGAAATCGGTTAATCTATTTAAGAAAGGTTTGTTTACCTAATAACCGAAAAGTTATTACTCACGAAATGACTAATTGTAAATAGTTTATTTAAAATTTCAGTCCGATTTAATAAACGATTGTTCGGGTTATCTCAATCTAACTCCTTTACGATCAATTCAAAAAAATAATTAACCGGTTTTTTAAACAAAAATTATTTTAAAACCGCTTGATATTGATACTCACAGCAAATATTTAATTACGAACCTTAAATTTAGTAGGTCGGTGGTGGCAAAAAATTCGTTATTCTTAACAGTGTATACGCACGTGTTGAATTAATGAAGTTTTGGAGCCAGTTGTGTAATTGCATTTATCACACCTGTAAGAAGACGACTCACCAAAGTGTTTGTTCAAATGGTTTTGTAAGTTTTTTGAATGTGTAGTGCGGAAATCACAAACATTACATTTAAACGGCTTTTCTTCAGTGTGTGTCGTCTTGTGCCGTGTCATGTCAGTTTTGTCCCCACATTTGTAGTTGCACTTGTTACAACTAAAAGGCCATTCACCGGAGTGCTTCCACGTGTGCTTTTTTAATGTGCTTGGACGTTTAGCACTATAATCACATAATTTACATTTATACAATCTTTCTGAACTGTGCGTTCTTGCATGCCGAATCAATAAAGCTTTGGTGTATGTTTTGTAGTTGCACTTATCACATTCGCAAGGCCACTTACCCGAATGTTTGTAAGAATGGTATTTTAAGTCTGCCAATCTTGTACACGTATAATCACACAAGTTACATTTGAATGGTTTTTCGTTATAGTGCCTTCTTTTATGAAGAACCAAAGAAGTTTTATTGCCACATTTGTAGTCGCACTTATCACACCTGAAAGGCCACTGACCTGTGTGTTTATACATATGCCTTCTGAAGTTCCCCGACTCATTACTACAATAATCGCACAATGTACAGTTATAAAGTTTTTCTTCGTTGCATTGAGTTAAATCGATTACATCGTTAGTGCTGATTTTCGATAACGTAGATTCTTCAATCCCAATAGGTACATCTGTGTTCAATAACAAATATTCATCTTTAATCAGTTTTTCTGAATAAAGTTCTTCATTGTCAAGGAGGGCCGAATTGATCGAACTATCAGCCTTTAAAATATTTTCATTTTGGGTGAAAATTTGGTACGCTTCGTCAACTTCCACTTTACATTTGTTACATGCAACTGGGTTTTCTTCAATGCTCAATTCCTTCAACGTAATTCAAATGTTTAAATAAATAAGTGTAATGCTGTACTTACAGTTTTTGTAGAAAAGGTTAACAGCTCCGAGGGTAGTTTTAAATCATAGATAGTGGAAGTAAATGGGGGTTCTTCCTTTAGTCCTTTTAAACAAATTTTGCATGGTGTTGTAGGTTCTGACATGTTTATAGATTCAAATTGGTCAACACTCATGGTATCAATGTTTATCAGCTGTCACTTGTCATACTACTGTGGACGTAGACGTGTTTACAAACTGGAGGTGGTTGTTAGACCTGTAACACAACCTGTAAGATAAAATAGATGTACATACACGGTGCTTCAGCCCTGTCCTTCGTGACTTTGATTATGAAATAGACCACGCATTCTTTCGTTGAAATAATTTAGATCACGTGTCGAGCGCTGTCAGATGAAGTCAAATAGGGCGACTGGGAGGCAACATTCCGTTGAATAACATTTAATATGTGATTAACAGTTGTTGAGTTTACTCTTAAGTGCCCTTAGTTTAGCTATTTCTCCGGATTATTGACGATTTTGTAGGATCCACTATGCCCCATTTTTGTTGTGTCGTGAATTGTGGTAATAGAAGTAATCGCGATAACGTCAAATTCTATCGCATTCCTAAAGCTCTGACGTTTAAACATAGAGTGGACCTAAACGAATTATCTGCTCTTCGACAAAAACGTTGGATAAATACCATTAGACGTGATGATCTTACTGAAGCCAAACTTGTAAATGCACGAGTATGTTCAGAACATTTTATATCTGGTATGGTAGTTTTATCCACTAGTAACAATCTTTAACGATTTTTTTTTAAGGGAAATCTGCAGAATTGTGTGATACACTTAATCCAGACTGGGTACCTTCAGTTAATATGGGATATAAAATTGTTACAGATAGTTCATCATGTACGAAAGTGGTACGATGTAAGCGGGGAATTAAAAGGAAACGGGTACAAAATTCTTGAAATGAATGTTTCATATGGTATTGTAAGCATCACATGCATCTTGCCAAACTCAATGTACTTAATTACTATCTCCGCCACAAAAATGATCTTTTGCTAAAAATTTAGAATTTTCATGTATCATTTTTTTGACGGAGTTGTAGGTAGGCAACCCAAACTGCACATATGTATAATATAATGTAAAATAAAACTTACATGTTCAATACGATTAAGTTTTCTTTCTTTCTTGTGTATTTGTGAGCCTGATTTATGCAATAAGTTGAAACATGACAAAAACCATAGGTAATTGTACTAGAAAACTTATGTATATTCTTTAATAATTACAATTGAGCTGTTAAATTGAAATTTACCAATTAGATACGTACTTTAAATATTTACTGTTTCTTCAAATGTGTTGTTTCTGAACTTATTGCTTTATGTGTCAATATTTTTGAAATGTATCTTTACTTCACATACTGATTAAATTCTCTACATAGGCAGAAGAAATAGAATAAGTAGTAGGACAGCAAAGAAGTTCAAACAGTTCCGAACAGTTGACAGAAATGTTTTTAGCGCTCACATTAACAAGAAGTTTAGAAGCAAAATTATTAAAGATTCTTTAACGTATGACAGTTTTCATTGTGACAGTGTAAAAACAAAATATCACACGGGGTTGGATTCATTTGCAGTGCTGAAGTATATTGAACCATATATTACAATTCATAAAAACATAGCTATCCCAGCCAAAGATCAAATTTTACTCTGTTTAATTAAATTACGATTAAACCTTAATTAGCTTATAGGTTTGGCATTAGCCCTACTACATGTTCGACGTATTAAAAATTTTGTATTTTAGCCAGACAGAGCAGTACTACGAAAAACTATGCCATTTTGTTTTAAGGAATCTGTTTATGAAAAAACAACGGTCATAATAGATTGTTTTGAGATCCGTACTGAGACGCATGCGAAATTAATAACAGCAGCGGAATCGTGGTCTACCTATAAACAGCGAAACGATTAAATATTGAATAATATATTCCTGGCGACGTCATAATGGCAGATCGAGGTTTTCTAAGTAAAGAAATTTTCAAGCTACAGTCAAATTGCCAGCGTTTATAAAAGGAAAATCGCAGCTACATCCTGTAGACTTGGAAGTTACTAGAGCAATTGCCCATGTTAAATTACATGTTGAGAGTGTAATTGGATTGATTAGGCAAAAATACAACATATGTAACGATGTTGTATCAATCGAAATGTTAAGTACTGGCGGCAATGAAGCATTATTAGATAAAATTGTGTTTGTTTCTGTGTCTTAATTAATATTTGCACACCAATAGTGCCTTTTTCTTGTGCCATTTCATCGAATACCGCCAATTTTTGATGCATAAAAAAAAGTAATTCGCTAATATTTACAGAATTATATAAACTTAACTTATAAGAATTTCATAATTGAGTAACTAGAAAGTTGTCTCTGAAGAACAAGTACTACAATACCATCCTTTCAATGATACGTCTACCAATCCAACATATTCCAAATGGTGCCATTTTATGTGACAATTCTCATTGTCGTAACACAACATTGGCCTACCATCGTCTAATCCTTCATAAGCACACCATGCTTTCAATGCAGTTTCATCTCTTTCCCCGGTAAAAAATGTACCCTTAGCTTTGCCAAAGTCTTCGTTAAAAAATATAATTTCAATGAAAAATTCTTTAGGGCCCCATATACTATAAAATCGCAAAATTGTACACCTGTTAGTTAGTGCCATCTTCATTTGGATGTGATAAGAGTCTTTTTACAATTCTCTTCGACTTTTTTTTATCTAAGCTTTTTCTATAGTAACTCCTTTCCTGTCACGTTTGTTCGTTGGACCTTCACATCAGCATCCAGTTCTACAGCATTTACACGTAGCCATACTGTCTGGAGAAGCCTCAAACTACACGTATGTGGGTGACAAACACAAACCCACTTATTCCAAATGTAGACACACATGCATTGGACTAGAATACGCTAAGTATGCAGCCAAACCATCTTTCTCATGTGTTGTCCCCCAAAGAGTTGGTTTCGTTTTAAACAAAAACTTTGTCGGGTAGCAAATGATTTCGATCGGGCGCTGCGATTGCATGATATGTTTAGACTCTAAGGAGCGCCTTTTCTGTTTTAGCGAGTAATCCAGATGCTGTTAGGACCGATCAAAGACGCGGGTGTAGTATGGTTCATGGACTATATTTTAATACCTGAAAAAAACGTGCAAACGACTGAGAAAAGTTTTAATCGCGCTACTGAGGCCCATTAACATTAAACGTCAGAAAATGCTTCAATCGGGCAGACAGAAATCGACTTTCTAGGATTTGTGCTTTCAAACGGGACCCTAAAACCGGAAACTCGGAAAACGAACGCGTTGCAAAACTCTTCAGTAGTACGACGGTTTCTTGGACTGACAAGATATTTTCGACGTTTTGTGAATCGCTACGCAGAACGCGCGGGACCGCTGACGGAATTGACAAAAATGGAATTTGAGTGGGGGGACTCTAAAGAACAAGCTTTTAGAGACCTGTAAGAATCATTGATACGGGAACCGGTGTTAGCTCTATATGTTATCTGAGTACGATTGTTAGATAAAGCATCGAGCCGGATTGTCGACGCTTTGTCCACAAATGGTGAAAGATACCCCTGCGATAGGGGGGATACCTTCACACACGGTGTAGGGACTTAGTTATGGGGTAAAACCCATAATGACCAAGATCCTTCCACCCCCTAACCCAAGTTGTCATGTGTCCGTCCGGGAGTAAACTGGTCGCCGTTAACGGAACCCTCTGATATCTGCCGACCTCAGGATTGCGCGTGCATGCGAGCTCTGCACGTGTGGACCTTTAAGTCTCGTTTAGTCGTGGGATTTCTATGAACAATAACAGTAAAAATAAAATTAAAATTAACACGCATATCCCCGCCACTGCCCTGCCAGAGAAACTGGAGACCAATCCTCCAGGTGACAAACCGGTGCCGACTCCACGGGGAGAACTCCTTTCAACGAGCTGAGACCCCATCGACTAGACGAAGGAGAATACCTCTCCGAACTAGCAAACATTCAAAGGCCGGAGATAAGATAAGCGACTACGTCGCAAAACATTTCGACTGCAATGTGGAGCATATGGTCTCCAAACTACACTGCTGTGCCAGTCACTAAAAGACCTGATGATGGTAGTTCAGGAAGTAGACGAGCTACGATTTGGGTAAGATAAGCCCCCACTCCACTCACTGGACTCTAATCAGGCCTAATGGGTACCAGGGTAGTCCAGGTGGATAGCTACCACGCTAAGGCAGCCTCGGGCCGTGGTGACCAAACTCTTCACCGAACAACATATGAGGCCAGTACTGGTACAAGAACCTTGGTTGCACAGAGGGCAGATAAAAGATTTGTACTGCAAGGACGGTAAGGACGTTTATGATATCAGACACAAGAATTCTCGTAGCTGTATCCTAATTAGGAAGAACACTAATTATCTCTGCCTCACAGAATTTGTAACAAGAGACTTCGTTCCTCTGCTTCTGGAACTCGACATCCAGGGCAGGAGGAGGAAGATGGTATTAGCATCGGCCTACTTCGCAGCTGAGAAAAACATCCCTGAGACACTGTCATACGAAGAGAATCCCCATCGTCATTGGCTGTGATGCAAATTTCAACTTTTGTTTTTGTTTCAACTGAAACTTCCCTCTTACTCACAAAATAATTTTTTTAGTGCATAGAGTAATCCATTTGCCTTCCTTATTCTGTTGTTTATATTTGCTTTTTTTGTGTTCCTTTCTCGTCTAATACTTCTTCTAAACATTGAAAGTACTTTACTTGTTCAATTCTTTCTCCTTCAATCTCAATTTTCATGTTTACCTTTTGTTCTCCGATTGCCATTACCTTTGATTTACTTTTATTAATTTTCATTCTATTCTCTTTCATTTGTAGATTTTTTTTGCTTTCCGCGATGAATTCGACGTCATCTGCGTATATCCTCTGATACCTTGACTTTGCATTTTGAAGTTGCCATTTGTCATCTTTTTCACTCTTCTTATATTTTTTTAATTATTTCGTCCAAAAATATTACAAATAGCAGTGGATTTAAGCTTCGCCCTTGCCTTAACCCCAAACTTCAGTTGATTTTTTATTAATATTTCATTGTCTCTCGCTTTGGCCATTTTTGTAAATTATTTGAATCATTTTATAAATTTCGTGTTTACATGTCTTTCCTTTAACTACCTCCACACTGTGCCCCTAAGCACCGTAACGAACGTTTTCTCTAGATCCAAAAATGTCAAATATATCATCTTTTATTCTTTTGGTACTTTCTCTGTGATTTCTTTTATTGTAAATATGTGAGCCTGTGCGCTTCTTTCTCGTCTGAATCCACTTTGTTCTTCTTCCATTGTCTCTTCAGTTACTATTCAAATTGTTTTTCATACATATTGCGCTAGAAAAGTTTATACTTTAAATAAAAAAATTTATAAAATAAAAGTTGATAGTAAATGTTTATTCCATTCAATAATTAATAACGTAATTAAATTTTGGATACGATTTTCTAAAACAATCTACATTTCAATTAAAAAAACGAATTGTTTTCATGTTTGTAAACAAAGCCTTTCATCAAATTCAAAATTAATAGTAAGTAGGTTTAAGTTTGTCATCTGTAACTGTTAAATAAAAATGTTAAATTGACAATCTACACAAAGAACTGTTCCTAAAAAGTGGTTCTATGAATTGAGTAGACATACGATCGCAGATTTACTTGTCGCCACAAAAAGATAAGCACGTAAAACCGTAAAGCGTTAATATGTAAAAATTAAACATTGGGTAGAAAAACGTTGGAGTGTTAAGATGACAGACGGTGTTTGAAGATAGAAGTGTTAACATGTAAAAACTAAAAATTTTGGGTTGAAGTGTAAAGGTGTTAATAATTAATCCGACGGTTAATAATAAAATACGTTACGTATTTGCTAATGGACGTAGAAAAAGCATTACAGATAAATTTCTGATAAGTGAAATAAAATTATTGTGAATGCAATTAAAATCGGTAGCGTCGTAGTTGCTGCGATTGTTGCTTGTTTAGCGTTGTTGCTGATATTATAAGCAATCAATAACAAAATCGAACAATAAAAATGTATGAGAAAAAAGCTGTTACCAGCGAGAAAACCATCGGAGGAGTTCATTCATCGGCCAAGGTCATCAATATGCTGTAAATAAAAGAATGTCAACTGCGTAAAAGGTTAGTTTTACCAAAATTTTCTAAATAAATGTATATTGTAACGTAAATGTAAATTGATATAATTATGTAGATTTTTCCTTGAAAACTTGCAAGTAAAATAAATTAGATTTTTTAATAAATTTTTATTTTGTGTTTATGTATTTGGATGTAATAAAAATAAATGTATGCAATGGATAACTAAACTTGTTAATATGCTTAAGTAATTTTAATTAAAAACGAACCCAAGATCTGAGATATAAGAGCGGGATAAAATTTGAAGTTAATGTAGTATATGATTTGTTTAAATAATTTAATGAATCAGTCTCATTACTCAATTACATTCTTTTATATCTCCTTTTTATAAATTGGCACGATTGATGCAGTGGTCTAATCTTTAATGGTAATTCTTTCTCTTTGTTGTATATACTTAATAGTATCTTTTGTCCTATACTCTTAATAATTTCTGCCGTTATTCTGTCGCGCCCAGTCGCTTTCCCGTATTTTAGATTTTTATTACCTACTTCCATCCTTGTTCCTCTGTTTATTTTGCTATCTCGTCGTTTTCAATTTCTTCTTTATTTTGGGTATCATTTAGTAATTCTTCAAAGTGTATTTCCATTATTTTAGTTTCTTCTGTTATAATTATTTTATTATCTTTGTATTCAGTGTCTTCTCTGTTCTTAAAATTTTCAATATTCTATAGAATACTTTTTGATTTCCTAGAGTCTTATTCCATTTTTTCTCCAAAAGTCTTGCATTGGTTTTCTTTCGCATATTTGATCAATTGTTTAGCTGTTTCTCGCTCTTGCTTATATTTCTTGTATTTTCTCCAGTTTGTCCAATAAGTCTTTTCTTCTTTTTTTTTTATTAGTTTGTATTTTATATGCAAATCAATAAACGAGAAAGTAAAATCTGGAAAATAGCAATATGGAATATTAATAGTATAAGAGAAAAAGAAATAGAATTAGGGCAAGAATTCGAAAAAATAAGGGTGAATATATTGGGGATAACGGAAACAAGGAGAAAGGGAATACAAAAATTAAAGAATAACAATATAATAATTTACAGCGAAGTAGAAAAAGAACCAAGAGCAGCAGCAGGAGTGGGATGCATAATCAAGAAAAATTTAGAAGAACTAATTTAAGATTAGAATGCGTACACTGAGAGAATATAGGCAGTCGAATTGTTAGAGACGATAACAAAGATTAGGAAGCCGGTGTTGGTAATATAAGGACCAAATGAAGACAAGGAAGGAAATAATAACAAATATTTGAATAATTTAACAGAAATTATAAGGAGAGATATACATAATAAGAGACTTCAATAGCAGAATCGGTAAACGTGATAAAAAATAGAAAGTGATATTAGGAAAATATGAAGTAAATAGAAATAGTAATTGGTAGAAGAATGTTAGATTTCTGCATTGTAAATGATTTGATAATACATTGTTCGTACACAAAGAAATTCATAAGTAGGAATGAAAGATTTTTAATTGACTGTATATTAATAGAAAGTAAAAAACAGAGGGACGGTAATGAATTCGAGGGTAAAAAGAAGATCGGAAATTGGTAGCTATCATTATGTTGTGGAGAAAATATACATGAAAAGAAGAAAACGCAGAAGAATACAGTGTAACGGTTAAGGTTTACAATTAAGCTACGGCTCTAGAGAAACAAAAAAAGAATAAAAGGAAACACGGATCAATGTAGCGTATTAGGTTTGTGGAGAATAAATTATTTAGGTAGCACAGTAGCTTCCCGGTTTCGTTAAAGAGTAGGGGGGTCTTTAAGGAGTTTGAAGAAATTAAACCGCTGTCCTAACAAGACGCCATCTGCTGGCTAAGAAAAAGAAATAAAACCGACCAACAAGAGATCAACAGGTTTTACTTAAGCCTAATACACTAGACCAAACTGTAACACAACAATTAATCTTAAGAGAAAGACGAACAATTAAAAAAAGGAATCCTATAGTAATAGGTGAATGAGAAAGAGAGAGAGACTGTGGGATGTATTCACGTACGTTAGCAGTAGCCTTGCTTAATAAGAAAAAAAATTATGCAAATAATGTACCGGATTCACAGGTAAGCTTTAGTCACATCAAACGTACTGTTAATGTTCCAATTGAGGATTATCTGATAGGAATACTAGGTGTACATATATCACTTACACACGACGATTTATTTGGTCAAACATGCAACGACACTGACTTAAACTAATATTGAATGAGGTAAATACCTCCCGCAAACCCAAAATGCCTTTTGTTTTCGCGTCCACCGCTCTAAGTGAAGCGCACGAGCCCATATTGAGCTGATTACAAACTTTCGATTGTTGAGTGTACCCTCGCATCGGATTTTACTTAATACTAAAAAATCAAAGCCGTTTCATGTCGTATGTACATGAGCTTCGCTCGCATTAACCATAAACAAGTTACTTAAATAATAAAACTTAGCTGTAATTTGATGAACGAAGGTCCCGAGAGTTCTTTGCTAACGACGAGATCGGCCGTTTGTTAAGTTAGGTAACCCTAGGATAAAGGTGTGCGAAGAGCAACGGAAGACGTTGAAGTTATGAAGCATAACCACTCCTCATCTGATAAGCATGGTATCCACCGGTTGCTTATAGCTATCTGATGCGAAACCGTAGTGTGGTATTTAATCGACAAGGAAGGCCTTAATCAGCAACTCCAGCACCCCAGATATAACACGCAGCAAACTTGTAAGGTCAAGAAACGTGCTAAAAAGAATTCCACGTGACAATTAAAATTGGTAGGTACAAAGAGAAAGAGAAAATAATGTGTACTTACGGTGGATTTAGCCGGATATAAACTTAACCAATTGTTATTGGAAATCTTGTAGCACACATAAATTGTTTGTGTAAATTTCAATTTATGATGAACGCTAAAACACCACCCGTGCAGTAAGAACGTAGAAAAAGAAGATGTCCGCTTTCAACTAGGAAATCTAAAACCGATTTTTATTTTCAACCAATCGAAAATTCACGCTAAATACGATTTTCGTCGCAACATATTAATTGCGACACACCTGTACAATATTGCTCTCGACACACGTTTTTGGTTTCTAAAATAAAACCGTAACAACAGGAAATAATGAAGTGTGTAGCGGTCCAAAATTTGGTAGCTACCTTATAATTAAATAAGGGCGCATTTCCCCGGCTAGTTTGCATTCAATGCATAATGACGAGTAACTTTTTCCGCGCGAGAGAAAGAATAGAAATGGCGACAGAGTGGTAAAGATACGACCACGCCGTTGTTGAATACGTTTACGTTTTTATCTGTTTCGTTTTTAGTAAAACGAAGTTTGAATTAATGGATTAGTTTTATAGCGAATCTATCTACGTTATTAGTATTGTATACGTTCCGTTCAAAAAACAAGTTTGATTCAGAAGAATAAACGTGCGTTCCGAAATTGAAGAATATTCGTTATCTATCAATTTATGAGAAAAATTCGTTTTATAGAAAATTTCGTATCCATTACATCATCCTAAGTGCAGTTTCGATATGCAAGCAATTTGATTCCGTCCACATAAAGCATCAAGGTCAGCCAAATAACATGTTCGGGTTTCGACAAACTCAACGTCCCTTAACACAAGGAACTTCAAGTAAGTTGTTACGGTTTTATTTTATAAACCGAGTAAAACATGTGTCGTGGGTAATATGTTACACGAAATATAAATCTAGAAAACGTATGTCGCGATTAATACGTTGCGGTGAAAATCGTATTTGTCGCGCATTTTGCGAATTTTCGATTGGTTGAAAATGAATATCGATTTAGATTTCCGAAACGAAGACCGAGATTTCGTAAAACTACTTCCTGCTTGCTGGTAACGGGTAGTGTTTAGAAAATCGTTAATTAAAATTACACAAATAGCGGAAATGTGTTAAAAGATTTCCAATAACAATTGGTTAAATTATAGTCGTCTAAACCTAGCGTAGTAGGTACTTGTTATTTTCTCTTTTTCTTAGTACAAATTTTAAATGCCATGTGGAGTCTTTTTAGACATTACGTTACGTTACGTTACCTACTCTCTGCATTTTGTTTCGTATCTGGATAACTTTCTAGGGTGTTCGAGTGGCCGATTAAGACCTTCCTTTTCGACGAAGTACCACGCCACGAGTACGTTCCCCAAGAAGAATCCTGTGTACGCAATTAAGGAACTGTCAATCTCGAAGCTAACTGCACATCCTACTCTCGGGACTAAGTTCACATACTATAGCTAAATTTTAGTGTTTAAGTATCATATTTATTGCTAGTGAGTGTGAAGCTCATGTACATACGTCATAAAACGGCTTTAATCTTTAGTTTTAAGTAAAACCCTATTCGATGGTACACTCACCAACTGGGAGATTTTAATCGGCTCAATACGGGCTTGTGCGCTTCAATTTTAACGGTTGTCGCGAAGTCAAAAGGCCTTTTGGGTTTGCGGGAGGTACTTACCCCGTTACATAAGTTATTTTAAGCGTCAATGTCGTTGCATGTTTGACCCGATAAATTTCCGTGTGTAAATGGTATATGTACACTGAGTGTTCCTATCTGATAATACTCAATTGAAATGTTAACACTACGAATTGTGTTGCTGAAGATTATCTGTAAATCCGGTGCGTTATTAGTATAGATTGCTTGTTATTAAGCATCCGACAGTCTTTCTCCTTTCTCACTCTTCTATTACTATAGGAATTTTAAATTGTCTGTCTTCCTTTTATGGTTAATTATTGTGTCAATTTGTTCGATCTAGTGTACCTCGTTTTAGGATTAAGTAAAACTTTTGATCGTCTGTTGGTCGGTTTTATTTGTTTCTCCTACCCAGCAGGTGGCGCCTTGTTAGGACAGCGGTTCAATCTTTACCGACTTCTTTAAGGACCCCCCTACTCTACGACGACGCCGGGAAGCTGCTGTTCTACCTAAACAACTAATTTCTACCAACCTAATACGCTACACTGATCCGTATTTCCTTTTATTATTTTTTTAGTTTCATCTGGAGCCATCGTTTATTTGTAAACCTCAACCGCTTTCATAATATTAACAATCCTTTGAACTTTCCGTGCATTGAAGTTAATTTTGACACCCTAAAGTCGGCCTAAACTGTTCGCAATTAAATGGAGTCGTGGTTACCTTTATTTTAACGGATTAGTTTGTTCGCAATTAATCGCGTTCGTTGTTGTACCTTAAAAGCACTGGTTGTACCAGTGCATTATATTTATCTTTTTTTGAGTTGCCGGTTGAGCGGAGATTTTACATTTCAATATTTTTAATAAGTTATTTAAGTTTAGTAACGTTTTTAATGCTTGTAAAGGATCCTCGCGTTTTACGTTCATTGAAAGAAATTTAATCTTTCATTTGATACCGTAGTTCATTACTATAGTAGATGAATGTAAATGTGTTTTGTTTATTATTTAATGATTTAATGCTGAATTTGATTATTAGATTTGTTTTTGGTTGAAATTTGTATTTATTCCCTTAAAGGTTTTGCTTGTTTTCCTTTAATAAATAAACTGGCGCCCATTTATTCGTTATTAATGATGTCTTTAGCTGAGAAGCATCTCAATAAAGGTAAGTAACAACAACTCTTAGAGTCTACGTAGCATTTATCTGAACTTTAGTTTGAATCAATTAAATATTACAAATTAAGAAAGTAGTGGATACAAATCGGTTTAATAAACACAATAAAAACTATTTAACCGGTTTAAAAAAAACTCGTACAACACTGCTGCCACTTAATAACACTTCGCAACTTGGCTAACCGCCATGAAAACTTTTTTTTTTAAGAGTGTATTTTTACATGTTCAATTAGTAAAGTTGTGGACTTGGTTTTGTAATTGCATTTATCACACCTGTAAGACGACTTAGTAAAGTGTTTGTTCAAGAAATGGTTTCGTAAGTTTTTGGAACTTTTAGTGCAGAAATTGCAAACGTTACATTTAAACGGTTTTTCTGCAGTGTGTGTTGTCTTGTGCCGTGTTATGTCAGTTTTCTCCCCACATTTGTAGTTGCACTTGTTACAACTCCAAGGCCATTCACCGGAGTGCTTCCACGTGTGCCTTCTTAATGAGTGTGGACGATTAGCACTATAATCACATAATTTACATTTATACAATCTTTCTGAACTGTGCGTTTTCGCGTGCCTAATTAATAAAGATTTGGTGTACGTTTTGTAGCCGCATTTATCACATATGCAAGGCCACTTACCCGAGTGCTTGTAAGAGTGATATTTTAAGTCTGCCAATTTTGAACACGAATAATCGCACAATTTACATTTTAATAATTTTTCTTTACTGTGTGTGCTTACGTGCTGAATTAATAAAGTTTTAGTGCTAGTTTTGTAATCGCATTTATCACACATGTAAGGCCATCCCCCAGAATGCTGGTACATATGATTTCTTAAGCTTCTTGATATTGTACTGCGGTAATCACAAAAATTACATTTATACGGTTTTTCTTTAGTATGCTTTCTTACGTGCCCAATCAATTGAGGTTTGAAACTAGTTTTGAAATCGCACTTATCACACTTATAAGGCCAATCCCCAGAGTGTTTATACAAATGGTTTTGTAAGTTTCTTGAATGTGTAGTGAAGTAATCACAAAAACTACATTTAAACAGTTTTTCTTCGGTGTGTGTTCTCTTGAGCTGAATCAAATCAGCTTCGTCCCCACATTTGTACTTACATTTATTACAATTCCTAGGCGATTTACCGGAGTGCTTCTCTACGTGTTTTTTTAACGTTTCTAGTCGTTTTGCACTGTAATTACAAAAATTACATTTAAATGACTTTTTCGCTGTGTGCGTTTTCTCATCGCGAGACAAATCAAATTTATCTTCAGAACTCGAAGGCAACTCACCAGAGTGCGTCAGCATATGCCTTTTTAATGTATGTGGTTGTTTAGCACTATAATCACAAAATTTACATTTATACGATTTTTCTGTACTGTGCGTTTTCGCGTGCCGAATCAATAAAGCTTTGGTGTGCGTTTTGTAGTTGCATTTATCACACTCCCAAGGCCACTTACCCGAATGTTTGTAAGAGTGGTATTTTAAGACAGCCGATATTGTACAGGTGTAATCACACAATTCACATTTGAATAGTTTTCCATTATAGTGCGTTGTTTTGTGAAGAGTCAGAGAAGTTTTATTGTCACATTTGAGGTCGCACTTATCACAAGCCCATTCACGTGTGTGTTTGTACATGTGCTTTCTGAAATTTCCCGAGTCATTACTAGAATAATCACACAATGTACACTTATAAAGTTTTCCTTGTTTGTTGCATTTACTTATATTGTTTTCATTGTTAGTGCTAATTTTTGATAATGTAGATTCTTCAATCCCAATAGGTGCACCTGTGTTCAAAAATAAATATTCCTCTTTAATCAGTTTTTCTGAATAAAGTTTTTCATTATCAAGGAGGGACGAGTTGATTGGACTATCAGACTTTAAAATGTTTTCATTTTGGGTGAATATTTGGTACGATTCGTCAACTTCCACCTTACATTTGTTACATACAATTACGTTTTCTTCAATGCTCAATTCCTTCAATGTAATTCAAATGTTTAAATAAATAAGTATGATGCTGTACCTACAGTTTTTGTAGAAAAGGTTGATAGCTCCGGGGGTAGCTTTAAATCGTAGCTGGTGGAAGTCAGTGGGGGTTCTTGCTTTATCTCTTTTAAACAAATTTTGCATGGTGTTCTAGGTTCTGACATGTTTATAGATTCAAATGGGTTAACAGTCACTTAATTGAAATTAAATTATGGTATTAATATGTATCAGCTGTCATTTGTCACACTGTAGACGTGTATACAAAATGGAGGTGGTTGTTATACCTGTAAGTAAAAATAGGATGCACATACACGGTGCTTCAGCCATTCCTTTAATTATGAAATATAACGATATGTAACGATTACGGGTACAGTGTATCTTTAAAAAAAATTGGTAACGATGCTAGAGTCGGATTCACCGGGTTTTAGGTATGACTCATCGCTACAAATTGTATGGATCAATCCAGGCTCGTATGTCGTAACTAATAAATAATTCCTACTGTAAATTTTTGTGTAATCTGTCAATTCAGTTTGATCAGCTGTTTCAAACTAATTCAAATAATCATAAATATGTTGTTTTCGACCAGAAATTTTCTGATTTTCTCTTCATTTTTTAAATTGTGTCATTGAATAAAGGTTGTGGGAAGTTCTAATAATTATAATTTATTTATATATTTGTACAGTTGGAAATGTTACATTAATGTGTGCGAACAAGATGTCCACGTATAAAACTTCTTAAAATAATTTTACTTTAGTGTTAAATGCAACGTTTAGTTTTGAGGTACCTATTTAACTGAAATTTAACAATTATTTGATTTAAATACAGTTTTATCTACTCAGAGTGGTTACTGTACTGTGACGCAAAATCAATCAACGTTAATAAAACTAATTAAAAAAGGATCCGATCTAATCAGATTCATCTGCCCCATATTCCAAACTTAAACTTTGATTACAACCTATACTAATAATTAAGGGTTCCACAAGTTCAAACCGCTGCTCAATATCCCACCACTTCTTCATTTCTTTTTCAGCATGTTGAATGCATTTCGTCCAATATGTACCATCTATTCTTTCGAGGGATTGTTTCCACACTTCTCGTACATGTTCATCGGTGTACTGTGAATTCAACTCTCCAACTTTTTATTATAGTACTCCTTGCAATTAGCCCAAATTAATTCGATTGGGTTAAATTGGCAATGATACGGAGGTAATCTTAGTATCTTATGGCCGTTTCTAAGTGCAAGCTTAATAAATTTTCGGTTTTGGATTTTCGTTAACTAATTGTAAAAGTTCTCGTTTTAACATTTTTTGATCATGCATTACATTATGCTTTAATAAAAATGTACACAAATCATGTTTGGTCGAGGAAGCATTGGGTATTTTTTCTTTTAGTGTTGAATGGTAACTGGCGTTGTCTAATATAATTAAACTAGGTTTTGTTAAATTTGGTATCAAATCATTTTCAAACCATTGTCATGTCACCATGATAATCTTCTTTTGGGGATTTAGATGAAAATAGAAGTGAAGCATTAGAAATAAAGCCGTTCCAGTTTCCTGCATGTACAACAATAAACCTAAAACCAAATTTTAATTTATTACTTGTAAGTATAAAATCAGGGTCAAACATTTTGCCTTCTCCAAGTGGCTTTTTCTTTATGCTTTGTTTAGAAGCATCATGTCAACTCCTTTTGGTGAACCTCTACTAAATATCCAAGTTTCATCCATATATACAGGGTCATACAATGCAAGATCCGTCTCAGTAAAATATTCTCGTAAAAATCTAACACGACTTGCTGAAATGTGGTTTTGTTCAAATAAACCACGTCTGCCATCATCAAGTTTAAAGGAAAATCCAATATTATGTAAGAGTCCACTTTTGCTAAAGTTGAATACACCAGCGGTAGCAATTTCATGTTGCAATGTTGCAACAGTAATATGTTGCCCTATATTATTCATAATTACTTATAAAAAAAACTAATTTGAGCAATACTTACGATTATTATGCATATCATAAATTGTACGTTTAACCACATCTTTCACGAAGTTATCAACGTCACAAGACTTTGACTTCCTACGTTTTTGTTTTGGCACTACAGGTTCTTCGTTCTCCTTCACTTCATTTCTTTTTTAATCGAAGATACAGTATTTATGTTAACGCCACCATGCTTCTGCAGTTCGCTAATAAATGAAGCCGTAAGATGAAATAGTATTTTTAATTCATAAAATACCTGCATAACTGACGTGAAAGGCAACAATACAGCACCGTTGTCACGTTCTCGCATAAAATAGTCCATTACTTTCATAATGACTGCTTCGGTTTCCAATTTCTTTGGCATTGCAACTATTCCTATGCTATCATAATAATCATTAATTTATTGTTAATACCATGTACTTACTTAATCTGCCTCGATATAATAATTGATTAGTATTGAAAAATACTGATTTGAATAAAGGAAAAATTAAAAATTCGAAAACGGTGTGGCAACTTGAAGTACGAATGTAAGGTTATGACAATGTAAACAAAGAAAATTATTCGACGTACGTTTTCTTGTTTGCACATAAAATAAACGGCACGACATACGTTTCTCAATTGCATTTTGCTGATATTTTGATTTACAGAAACAGAAAACTGTGTCACGTCGATTATCATAGTCTACTGCAATGAGTCATACCTAAAACCCGGTGAATCCGACTATATATAATAATTTAGTGATTTGCGAATGCTACCCTAATAGACGTTTTACTTACGTTAGTCCTTGTCACGTCGTGTGACGTCATCAAATATAGAGAAGTGGCGTTATAATTTGGCGCGAGTAATAGGGTAAACGAGCTAGTTATTGGCCGTTTAGAAGTAGACCTGGCGGTATTTAAGTTATAGATTTTTCTTAAAATACATTTGGCTAGCAATTACTATTCATATTAATCTTACAAATGTTTACTTATATTAAAGTGTAAGAGTATAGTTATTGGCCACGTCCGTTTTGTTATTGGCCGTACATGCAATGTGTCTATTAATCAGTTCCAGCTGGCACTTTTTGTTCTATAAGGTGTAAAATAAACTTCAAATAGACAATTCTAAACAATTTATTGAATTACTTCAAAAACAAACTGAAACTCATATTTTTAAATTAACTAAATTGTTTTACTTTACAAGAATGGCAAAGTTATGTGTCCGAAACTATGGTTGAACATTTTTTTAATATACAGTTTATGTGGTACGTTCTACTACAGTGAAAACATTTAAGACCAATATTTTGATACGAAATGTTATTAAAGAGGACAATAGACGATAAAATATTTGCATGTAAAAATTGACACAAAAATGTATGTAAAATTGATGTAAAATTTAGCGCAATACATGTTTCAATTTATTGAAAGTTCTATATCATAGAGAAAAATAATAATGTTGGTACTGTAGTAAAACCAAAATACACTACATTAGAATTTGTAGAACTGTGTTCAGACGTATTTGTGTTCTGAAAATGGAACAAGAAATTTTATCAGCAGTTGCTGTTTTGACTTTAACGGCCACAATGTTAATTTTAAAAAAGAAGAAGAAGAAGCAACGCAACAGGAGGTATTGGATCCGACCATGGGTCGCAAAAAGAAAGGCTAAGGGAATAATGAACTTAGTCAATAATGAGTTATTGCTAGAAGATCCATCTGCATTTGAAAATTATGTACGAATGCCAAATCATCTCTTCCTTAAACTTCTTTCGAAAGTAGATAAATATATAGCAAAGCAAGACACTGTCATGAGAGAATGTATCCCCAGCAAACATAAGTTAATGATAACTTTACGGTACTTGGCAACAGGGAAACATTTCGTAATTTGATGTATTCCACACGAGTACATGAGTCAACAATTGCCCAATTTGTACCAATAGTATGTACAACAATTTATTGTGTTCTTTCAAAGGATTACATCAAGGTATTATAGTTTTTTTTTGGTAAAGTTTAGTTTATAATCTTGATGCTCTTCTACTTCAGTTTCCAAAAAATCAACATGAATGGGAAAAATTTCAGAAGATTTTTATACTATGTGGCAAATGCCTAACACATTGGGAGCCCTAGATGGTAAACATATTGCTTTTTCACCATCATCAGAAGCTGGTTCCACATTTTATAATTATAAGGGCTTTCACAGCATTATTTTGCTTGCATTGACAGATGCAAAGTATAGATTTATATATATATATTGATGTTGGTATTAATGGACGTGTATCAGATGAAGGAGTTTTTGCTCAAAGTACTTTGTTTCATTCATTGAAAAATAACTCTATCAATATTCCTGCAGACAGACCTTTACCTGGCCTAGAACATCCTATGCCATATGTGATTATCGGCGATGCTGCATTTCCTTTAAAAAATATTTGCTTAAACCGTATCCATTCCGAGGCTTAACACAACAGCAGGCTATATATAACTATCGTTTAAGCCGTGCACGTAGAGTTGTTGAAAATTCCTTTGGCATTCTTGCGAATAGGTTCAGGATACTCAGAGGAACAATGAATTTGCATGTAGAAAAAGTGCGAAACATTACTTTGACATGCTGTGCCTTACACAATTTTCTACTGTACGAATCTAATGTACACACGAATGTACCTACAGAGGCTCCAACTGTTGTAAATGAGCTACCATTTATACAACTTGAACAGCAAGGTGGTAATCGCCCTTCTGCTACTGCTATGGAAGTTCGTGAAACATTCAAAGACTATTTTAATGGTGTTGGAGCAGTAGAATGGCAGAATAATGCAATTGCATAAAGTCTAATTATAATAGTTTGTAGAAAATTTAATGTACAACAGTATAATACAGTTAATAATTAATTACTCTTGAGCGTCATACACTAAATTCAGTATCTGTCTTTTTACTTGTTTAAGAGTAGGATGAGGTATTTGCCGAAGTTCCATTTCCAACATTTCACAGAACTTCTTTATTGCATCACATGGTGCCGAGGTTACAGTTAATTTTTCTAAAACTGCCGTCGATGCTTTCAGAAATTTATTTTGCATTTCTTCAGCACAATCACCTCTCTTCCTTTTGTTTTTATTAACTGGTGCCTATCAATAAACTTACTATTACACCTCTTTAATAAGATATGTATAACTTACTGGTGTAGATGTAGTTGGAACCTCTTCCGCTGACAGCATAGAATTCATGTTCTGTGTTTCTCTTAGTTCCTCGAATGTACCTTCAAACACTACATCCCCCAACTCAATTCCACCATCAACCATAACTTCTGGGGTCGGAGACTTACTATTATTGCATGTCTAAAAAATATTTCATGTTTATTCAAAGTATCTTATTTTTACTTACTACTTAACACTTCAAGTGAAGATACATTTTTAATTGACTTAGCTTGTTCCTTATTCTGTAAAAATTGTAATAATTCAAAAACACCACCAGCTTGGCGTATATATCTCATCCGTTCCTACTCCAGATGTACTGCTTTTTTTTATTTTATTTAGTTCGGCAATAAATGTTGTCCGAAGACCATTAATTTTTTTTAAGATGGTGTCAGCGTTTACAGTCATATCCCATATAACACACTTTGTCCAATGGACGTACATTTTTAGTCCAATCTAAGTACATTCGTCCGTGTACATAAAAAGTACGTACACTGTACTGTAAAAATGTACGTACGATGTACGTATATTATCAGGCGTAATAACTTGCATAAATTTTGTAAAATTTATGTTTTCATTTCTATCAGATCTAAATTTTTTTATTTATCAGTCACTATATTTTTTATAAAGAACCATGAATACAATTGATTCAAATAATACCGCCATGCTTTCCCGTCGTACATTGCTTATAGTGCCGTCGCGCTTCGCGCATGTCCAACTTCCACAACCCCTAATAAATGCATAATTGATCACGGACGTATTGACGTATATTGATGCACAAATCGCCCGCCATCCGCCATTGTTACCTTTGTTTGTGTTTGTGTAGTGAATTGTGACAATTTGTTTTCTGTAAGTAAATAATAATAATATAAACACGTGTTAAAAATGCATAAGCGCAAATTACCACAAAGACTTTATAGGCAAGCCAAAGATAGATCTGATTGTGTAATTAATTCTGTAGATAATTTGAATTTAGAACATGCAATTCCTTCAGATGTTAATCTTAGCAATTCAAGTAATGACAGTGATAATTCTTCTGAAAATGAATCTACGAGGAATTATTTACATATTAGTGACGAGGAAGATATCCGTTCCTGTAGTGATTCCGATTCATTTACTAACATGGCTGAAAGCATTTCTAAGGATGATAATTTAAACAATACGATTCAGACCTGTTTTCAATTATTGTTAGCTCAGTGGGCAATTAAATATCATATTCCCCATCTTGCGTTAAATAATTTATTAACGTTACTTCAACAATTTGATAAAAGTTTACCGTTAGATGCAAGAACTTTGTTAAAAACGCCTAGAAATTGTACTAATAGCATAAAACTAGTAGAGCCCGGTAAATATTATCATTTTGGCATATTTGGTGCGGTAACAAAACTTCTTAATAAATACCACTTTATTGACAAACTAAAAGGTGTAATAAATGTTAATATTAACATTGACGGTTTGCCCTTATCAAAAAGTTCTAGCAGCCAGTTTTATCCAGTTTTATGTAATTTAGCTGAAAATTTACCTATAGTAGAAATGATTGGATTATATCATGGTTTTGAAAAACCACTTAATGCAAATTGTCTTTTGCAAGATTTTATATTGGAAGCTAAACTACTCTTATTAAAAATAATGTCTATGTTTTTCGAATCAATTCATTTATTTGTGATGCACCCGCAAAATCTTACATTACATTTACTAAAGGGCACAATGCCTACAATTCTTGTACTAAATGTTACATAGAAGGAGAGTATGTTAACAATCGAGTGTGCTTTTATCAAACAAACAATTTAAAGATGCGTAACGATATTGAATTTCGTCAAAGAGCAGATGAAGACCACCACACCGGCAGTTCATTAATTGAATCTTTACCAAATTTCGATATGGTTCAAGATATTCCTCTTGACTACATGCATTTGGTATGCTTAGGTGTAGTAAGAAAGTTACTTTTTCTATGGATATATGGAAAACCTCAAACAAAATTATCATCTCTTCAAGTTTCAAGCATATCAAAATCACTATTAGAGCAACGGGATAATGTTCCTTGTGAGTTTGTAAGAAAATGTAGACCACTGGAGGAAGTAAAACGTTTTAAGGCAACTGAGTTTAGGCAATTTTTATTTTACACAAGCCCAGTTGTATTACAACCAATTTTACCTCCGAATCGTTATTTAAATTTTATATGTCTTCATGTAGGTGCGACTATATTATCAAATGCTCAATATTTAAAAGATTTTGGAGATTATGCACACTCATTACTGAAATATTTTGTAGATACATTTATAACTTTATACGGCAGGGAATATGCTTCACATAACATTCACAACCTAGTACACCTTTACAATGATTGCAAGAGATTTGGAGTGTTACAGAAATTTTCCACATTTCCATTTGAAAATTTCTTACAAAAACTAAAATGTATGATTCGAAAAGGTGACAATCCTTTAGTTCAAGTTGTAAACAGAAGCATCGAGTTAAGTGTTTGTGAAAATAATATACACAGTGCCATCTTGAATGTTGGTCCTATGCCGAAAATAAAACATGTTAGTGGTCCATTATTAGGCGATCATTTTATTGATCAATATAAAGTCATTCAATTTGAAAACTTTACATTGAAACTTACCCAAGCCGATAATTGTTGTAGCTTAATTGACAACAGTATTATTTGTATAGAAAATTTTGTAACGAATTTGAACAATGAATTATTTATAATTGGTAGAAAATTTAACTCTAGCACTGATTTATATTTACAACCGTGTCCATCATCAACTCTAAATATTTACGTTGTAAATGATTTAGGCCCTCTGACCATATGGAACGTCAATGAGGTTTCATGTAAATTTTTAAACTGAAGTATGACAAAAAGCTTGTGGTAGTTCCTTTGTTACATTCGATGGAATAATAACCCATTCATAACTCATAAGCCTGACTTAAAAAAAGTATTTATGTGTTCAAAAATGTTGTTAGTACCTACATTTATTTCTCTTTAGTATTTGTAATTGTTTTGTAATTTGTAATATAACATTTCTTAGTTATTAATTTAATTTTTAATTGAAAAAAAGTTAATAAGCAATATCAAACAATAAGTATGTCTAATTAAGCTAATGTATTTGCACAGTGCTTAAACTAAGTATGACAAACTCTTCTCCAAAGTCTTGGTCAGTCATTAAATTCCCAGATGAAGATGCTGTGTCAGTTGTTCCCACTTCGTGGTTACAAGAGGATGGCAAATGCTTTTGGCCTCCTTATGATCAAAAACTTTTAAGGCTAGCCATAGAAAGGAATCAACCTCCAGATCCAAATTGGAAGACATATCCATATGTCGGTTTTCAAAATAATGTATATGGTATGCTTTAAACAAAGCATTCATGTCTTTGTTTATTATTTTTCGTCTTTTTTAGATAATTTCAAGGAAGCTAACAAAAAATCCTATGTTGCTACCAATTATTCAGATTTAGATTCGCATTCCGAGACTGTATATACATTTTCGTCCAAAAAAGGAAGATATTTAAAAAATCATATAGTTTTCTTCAACCGAGGAGGAAGACATCACTTTACAACCTCCACCAGCACTAAAAAGACGGAATGGTATGTGTAATAATTACAATAAAGAAATGTAAAATTCAATGTTTATTTCCAGAAAAAACTGTAGAGTTTCCTCAAACTATCGGTCGTGTTCAAGGGGAAATAGGGGTTCAGCATGTTAAGAACAAACATCAAAGCTGCTCTTATAATTCAGATTCTGAGGATGAAGTTAGGACTTCTATGTCTTCCCAGATGATGTCACCATCAACATACAAGAAACACCCAGGTAACAAAACCGGAAAAAAAAATTTATTTTAATATTGTATATGTTATAGGGAAAAGTCTGGAATCTCGTAGTGGGGGACATGTCACTGCGTCTACATCGTTAAATCGTTCTTCGCCAGATTTTGCACAACAAAATAAAGGTATCCCTAATTATCAAAGAAAACATAATATGCATTTACATTTTTTTTGCAGAAGTACCAAGAACAAATCTGCCAATTTGTTCAACAAAAAATAATTATCTTCAACTGAAGAGTAGTGGCCAGCCTCCCGATGATACCATGCAGTCAAATGATGCTACAAAAATTATGAGTAAGTTTTTGGTAAATTCTGTATAACCAATGTAATTAAGACTTTTTTTTTATAGATTACTTACAACACATTATTCGAAAAGTAAATATTTTACAATCAATCATGGTCGATATGAGCAGCCAATTAAACGACTTACAAACGAAATCGAATAATAATGATGTGGAGGGTATTGAAAACACATCAAACTCTATATTTGTAGTATTAGACTATTTACCAGTAAATTCATTGATTGATATGGATCGTTTTGAGTCTTTTTTATCAAATGATGAGCAAATGAGAAACGCGGTGAGTGTGATGTAATTATACTCTGTACAATTGTAAATCCGTTGCACGTAATTATTTGGTAAAAAGAGGTACCAAATTAAGCAAACATTTTTGAATATTAGGTTTCAAAATCTGTCGCTATCTAGGGAAAAAGTGTATTTGCAATTGGCATTTTTGTACAATGTTGCATTAAATTATTAAATTTAAATTGTCATTATCAAGGAGTACTTTCTATTCATGTTATTTTAAATGTACTGGCAATAACCCCTCATTATGACGTTATCAAAATTAATGACGTGCAACGGATTTACAATTGTACAGAGTATATATACCTAATTTTAATATTTATTTTTGTATCAAGGGTGTTATAAGGATGTTAAGTACCGGGGGGCACCAGTCCCGAGGAATCGTTGAGGTTATCAACATCTATTAATAACTTACGCGATACATAAATAATTAATGGTCGATTGCACCGACAAAAGTAAAATTTAATCCATGTTAAAAACAATCGTTGCTATGGTTTTAACAATTGTATCCAAGTTTTTAACTCAAGGTTAAATTTAAGTTGCGTCGGTGCAATCGGCTATAAATGTTATAGTAGTTATATGAACATTCGTGTAATACGTATGCATTAATTGTTATTGTTTACAGATTAAAGAAATTTCAAAGTTTGGCGGTAGCACCGTTTATGAATTTATTTTTCGTGCTACGCAGAAGTTAATTACGAATTCTTTTGTGGGGAATCATATAGCTATGAGGGTCGACGAAAAAAAAAACAATTTCGTAATTTAAAATTACAAGAACTTTTAATAAGTAAGAAGTTTTTTTATACTTAAAAGATTTATTACATTTTTACCTATTGTTACAGAATCTTCAGCGGAATTATTTAAGGATATTACAATAAAAGATGTGGAAACAGCCATCGCTAAATGGTTGAGAAGATGTGCCGAAAGGGGGAAGAGAGTAACTAGTGTGTAAATGTTAAATTTATCTATCCTATTCGTATAAATAAATTATGTTAGTAAATTTGAAAATATTTGACTCTCGAGAACGCTTTCAAGTTTTGTACATTTATTTCAGCAGCGTGTAGCGATGTATGCGTCGTAAATGTACATCATATGTACATTTCATGTACGAACAACGTGTACGTTTTATGTACATAGAAATTGTACATTTTATGTACGTACAGACTTGTGTCAATTGGACATATACAGTACGTACATGTCACGTACACAGTACGTTAGAGTACGTCAAAAGTACGTACGTACGTCCACAATATTATGTACTACGTACGTACATAGTACGTTTATGTGTTATATGGGATTATACATTGAGTTTAATTGTTCTGCAATATCATGCAACGCCCTTCTTCTTTTAAGTTTGTTTTGTAATTTACATTACTTACTAAATATAAGCACTCATGTTGCTCATACAATTGAATTAATATTGTAGTATTATCGTGAGTCCACATTTGAAACTGAAGCAACTAGAATTTATAAACAAGTATATATAAACTGAAATTATTTATAATAACGTATACTAACCTTCCAAACTTCAAAAAGCAATGAGAGAACCTCCAATTTCATAAAATTGAAGCAAGCAGATAACCTTACCAACTTTTACAGTATCCACAACTCCAAAACACAAATTCCCTTAATATTACTAAAAATTGACGACAATAACCTTGAAAAATAGAACACGTTCTATGTTATCAATTTTACGTGTATAAATTGACGTAAAATTTTAATGTCATAATACACGTTGATATTTCCGTGTATTCAATAAATCCATGTAAATTACATGTAAATTATTACCGTCTATTGTGGCCTTTTATACATACAAAACATAATCGTTTAATATGGATTTTGTAAAATATAGTTTCCTGCATTGCTTCACTTGCATCATACTCTACTAGTGCCTTACTTGCAGTTAAAGATTCTAAATTCTCTTTATATTCTTAACATTATGCCCGAGTTCATTTAACATTTTTTTTCTGTCTTTTAGTTTGAATTTTTTTCCATCCTGATGAGGTAAGAACAAATGGTACTCTTTCAGAATTTTTCTTTCCTTTTCTTTCAGGAGTAGTACGCCATATTACAAAATCAGCTAAAAAACTATAATTTGTAGAAGAGTCTAAAGTTTCGTCTTCAAAATTATTTGTGTTTTCAGTCAGAGCGTTGATTGAAATATTGGTAAAGATAGTCAACCTTACGGGATTATGCGACCCCGAAATTTGTTCTAAACATCGTCGTTAGTATCGCTTTGTGCTAAGAAAATACGTCAATTGTATTGTAGAATTTACAGAACAGTATTGCCGATAAATGTGAAATAGAAAACTGTAATTTTGCTGATAGTTTATGCTAAGGCACGACATTGTTGCCAATGCATCATGCCGTTGATTGAAATATTGGTGCATTGAGTCAATGTTGACAAACAAACAAAAACATGCGTTCTACAATATACAAGAATTTATTGATTTTTGTCGACGTACTAATTAAATGTGTGTCCTTTGTTATATATTTTTTTCTATTGTCTGTTAATTGTTCAATGTAATAATATTTATTTGTATCTTTCTTACGTAAGGTTATAACAATGGTTATACCATCATGACAAACACATATATGTACAAAGATTGTATACATACACATGTGAATAAAGTTTATTATTATGAAAAAAACCTGCAGATTTAAAAGTATTAATTTCGTAAAGAAATCGTTGAAAAACGTTCTCCCAAAAAAAACAATTTCTTTAAATACTTTTGAAAATTCCATACTCATATATTTATTACATTAACATCGTTTATCCGTTGAAAATGTTTTAAAATCTATTAGGCTTACGCAAGTAAATTTCTAAATTTTGGTCATTGAAATTAAAATTTTTAACATAGAAACGCTATCCCTTTTATGTTGGAACGAATGTTGAATTTTCTTATATTACAATCTAACGTACTCAACTGTTTGCATCTAAACAATATTATAACAAGCCTACTCATTTACTAAAGGTGTTGCTAAAAGTATGCAATTGTAGAATTTCTGACTAAGCCGATAAGGAATGTGACTCATAAACGATAATCCGGAAGACTCCTCGTAATACATTTGTTTCAATATCAACTTTAGGTGTACTTATATTTTAAGATATGATAAACGCATTCTCAAAATTTGTGTTTTTTTTATTGAAACTTTTTACTGAAGAATTTCATCTTTTTAAAACAGATTATGGTTTATTGGAAAAAATTAAACTCCGTATAAAAAAATGTCTCAACAGCAGTGTGAATTCATGGTTCAGAGAATGCGACACTCATAAACTGTTAATTATCGATCAGTTGGTTAAAATAAAACTATATCGAACCTTAAAGTGGGAGGCTAATAAACATATTTCTAATAGCTATAATTACAGTGATGTCACAAAACCACACCGTAAAATAAGAATATTATCTGCATAAATAAGTGTAAATGTTTGGATATGTTTTATGTATAGCATTGTATTAGGTACGTTATTATTTATGTGTAAATTGTTTGTAAATTATTACTATTATTTTAGATCAGTTGGAATTGTAATTTTTGAAACAATGTTTATAATTAATGAGCTATTTTACTTTAATTAAACTATTTTAATTCGAAACCATGATATTTTGATACAGTTTCAAAGAGTAAAATCCTAACTTTTATCTCTACTAACAGATAACAAAGTGTCACTTTTCGTAAATTATTTTTTCCCTCGGGAAAAAAGTGAGTACTATTTTTAACACCAAATTTCCCTCAATAATTTTCTAATTCTATTGTAATATGATTTTTCAATATTAAATCGTCATTTATTTCGTCACAGAAAAGAATAGTGTATTATACACGTATTATCCGCACCGCGTCGGGAGACAACACACCTCAAGCTAAAATCTAGTACTTTTATTTTAGAAGTAATAGGAATAGGTTTTATTACCAAGTGAATTTAAATTTGAAGGTCTAGTGGAACCCACTTTCCCTAAAAAACACGGTAACTTGTTGCCTTTTGAATTGAAAAATTTGAAAACCAATTTTTATTTAAAATCCTTTTCAACTGAACACGTAAAACAAGTAGATACAAAACCAATAATTTTGCGTTTCTGAACTCTAGTGGTATTTCTCCCAGTATGTTCTACTTTATTCCTAACGAAGTTATTAAATGACAAACAAATGTCAACATTATTATTTGCAAGTTAAAAATAAAGTGCAAGCATAATTTGTAAAATAATTGTTTCTTATTTATCTAACACCGACCAAACCAAACTGTTTTAACAAATAACGCTTCCCATGTATTTTAGTAAATTATTAAAAAAACATTGTCATTAAAATCCAAGATATGTATCATCAATGGTATTATTCATAAATGAAAAATTCGTCACTTTTAATTACTAGTTAATACGTTTACTAAATATTTGAAAACGTTGCAACATTGTATTGACAAAAGTAAATTTTACGGATTGTATGTTGCGCCATTTTACAACGGTGGAATAAATTGAACTATTCTATTTCAAGAATCGTACACATTATAACTTAGCGCTTCAGTACAGGTGAAAAAAGTAAACAAAAACGCAACCCAACATGCATATGTGAATTGCATCCGTGATACAAGCAAATACAAGCGGTTGACTATCTTTACCAATATTTCAATCAACGGTCAGAGCTAGTGTCAACAATAATATTTGTTGTTGACAAATCTTTATCTGAAAAGTGTCAACAGTATCATTTAATAAGTTGCATATTGAGTCAGATGAATTTTGGATTATGAAAGGCATATTTGCGACATCAAAATTGTCATATATTCACAGTATAATTCACTAATTGTTGTATCAATTATTTGAACATTTGGGCAAATACTCTCATGTTCGATATTTTCATTTTCTGTGCATTCAAAAACGGCATGCGGTTCAAAAACTTTTTAAAGTTTATAAATAGTAGGATCCACATTCCAAATATTCAGCAATTTTCTTGGGTATTGCGTCTACAGTATGTTGACCTGCATTTAGGGCGACACATTTTCCACTGCGGTACGTCAAGAACAACCGCAGATCTTTACTTCTTGGAGGTCGTAGGGCCGCATATTTCCGATAAAGAGCATAAGGTTTAAAGCTACACCCATCGTCCGTTATTGTAAACCTCCTTGTCGTTAAATTTTTGGTCTCTCGTAAAGTGACAACAATATATTTCTCCAAATCCTCCAAGTCATTTACTAGTGAGAGATAGAAGTTCATCGCACCGACAACATCCAAATATACCAAAAATGGTAATGATTTTGGCAAGTAACCACTTCTCGTCAGGAGCTTCAATAATAAACTTTTCCACTTGCTGTTTCGTCAGAACCTTGGCTTTCTTGGGGACGTAGCGTTCATTTCGTATTTTCAAAAACGCAACCACTTTATAAAATCTAGAAAATGACATATGTAACTAAAAACCTGACTAATAAATATAAGGAAACAAACATGCAAACATCAATGTTTTCTCTAACTGCCAAACAACTCCTAACCATTGACCACTTCGACCATAAAGAATTCGGTCTGAATTTGGTAGACAATTTATTGATATACGCTAATATAACGTCTTCCGTAACACCAGTCACGTTGTTTTCCTTTTGCCACTTTTTGAGCTCCGCGTATTCGTATTCATACCTTGATGAAGATTTTTCGGACAGTAATCTTGCAACTACACTTGCTGCTTCATCAGTGATAGCTTGCGGGACACTAATTTCAGTAAATCTCACTAGCAAAACGTTCCGGAAACGTGCCGTGCGTTTCCAAAGCAATACGTCTAAAGCTCACATGATTTTTCTCCGATTTTCGAAATTTTAGAACTTTTAATGGTTTATTATTCATTTATAATAACTTTTTACGAGTGAAGAACAAATAAAACATTCAACAATACACGCAATGTAACGGGTTTTACTGGCTCCAGAAGGTGACAGACTCGTCAGTCATATCCTTCTGTCCGCCAGTAAAAACCGTTTTACTTGCTAGTAATGTTAAATACTATAAAAAACCTTTGTACCAAGTATCCCTGGCATATTATCTTTAAATGAGTTATGGCGTGGATTTGCAACCAAAAACAGGTACTCCTCTGCCTAAGCTACCTGAGGAAAGATGGTTAAACAAACACAACATAATCAAAACGTGTATTGAAATAATTAACATTCATCATAGGTAATTATTATTACTATAAATACAATTATAACACGTGTATCCTATTGGAGAACCGTTCATCAGTTCACACGAGCAAACACAATTTCCGATTCAGAATATAGCAATTCAGCTGATTTATATATGCATTTTCAATTAAAACTGAAGAGAAAACAGAGTATAACACCGTGGGTAACAGGCGAGTTTCACCAGTAGTCCAGTAACCCTGGCTGAGTAATAAGGAATTTGGAGACTGTTCGCCTATCACAAACAAATTGTGCAAATCGCTTCGGAATAATAATGTAGGAATAAAAAAATAGTTGTGTCCAAAAGTAGGAGCCGCTTCAAAAGTTTAATTAAAAATTTACCGCGAATTTTATTGTTTATTTCTCTGTATCTTTTTTCAAGACAGTATATTAAAAATTGCACAATTTTTTAATTGCACGTACAATTAAAGAAATATCCTTTCGGCGAATTTAAGAATATAGTAATTATTTATCATTTCTATAAAAAAAACAATGATATTTTAATTAGTCACTTTTGTTGAAAAATAAATGAGGTTTTGCTATAAACAATTAAACATATTATGCAAGATTATGATGAGCAAATGAAATAGTGGTAATAGATTCGTATTAAAAAAATGTAAATTAAAAAAAATGTCATTTATCTATTTAGAAGCCAACATATAAAAGATTTACATTGTTATTGTTTATTCGGTAACTAGATTAGTAGTCTTTACAAAAAAAATAGCAACCGCTCTCGGCGGGTAGCGCAACGTGATCCGAAGCACAGCTCTCAAGCGCTTCAGCTGATGCTCACCACGTTATTGGTCATTTTTTGGATTATTTGTGTGACTGTGCATGTTAAGACAGTTCATGAAAATGTCCAAGTCCGATTTTATGCAGTGGAGATTCAACCCACCTATTGCTACATGATGGAAACGCGTCACACAATGGTGGAACGCTGTAGTATCAGAGGACCTGCAACCCCTCGCCCCAACACTTTTAACGATCTTATGCCACAAATTGAGGACGTCACCACGGAGTGACTGAATAAGAGGTTACGTTTTCTGATAACATTAAGGAAGGTCAGAGGAAGGCGTATCATTTAAGATACCTCGCCTTCCGTCTACATCATGGAGATGAATAAGAAAATAATACAGTTTTAATTTTTTTAAACAAATCAGTTTTACACGTAAGAAAACATTTTTTGTTATAACACTGGTTAAAAAAATTATGTATATATAGTCGTCTTACGATTCATCACCAAGAAACTGCAGTATCGGTTTTGCAAAACGTATGTCTAGAATCTACGTATATTAATATCAGTGCCAACAGAATAAAACTTACGTTTTTATAAAATATTTCCAAGCCCTTCTAGTAACAATAAAAAAAAAGTTAATGGAGAATAAAATAATGTTATAAACATTTTTTCTCTCATGTTCATCACATATTATAAGCATACAACTGTTCAAATAAAAAAATGAGAATAAATTTTTTAGGTTATGTTTATATCATGTTTTAAAACCAGTGGCGGCTCGTGGTCAATCATACTGGGAGGTCAAAGATTAATTTAAAAAATAGGCATACTTAAAAAATATAAATAACTCAAATGCACCGCAAAATTTTATACAATCTACAATTTTGTTCAAAATATAGCGATTTTTCGAAACATTTCCAGTAAAATCTCTAAGGGATTTTTCTATAAGCATTGTCTAACTGTGTACGAATATCAACATTTCCTACGGTTGCAAAATTCACCGAGCATTTCATGTGTTCTGCAGACGAAGAATGGTTTTTTATTTTCTCTTTTATATGTTTTAAATCGCTTACACCGGATTTGCACCATAGCGAGTCTGACGAACTCAACTAATTTTGTAAAATTAAGTTCGCTAGCACTTTTAGTGGTTTAATTTTCTGCACTACCCGCATTTTCTATACACGCGAACCAAAAATAGTATTTTTACAAAACAACACAACAGTAAAAAATATCAATATAAATTCTTAAATTGATCTAAAACACGCGAAAATCGAATCAAAAATCGAAAGTAGATGTATACCCTATTCGAAGCCAACGTAAACTGCGGAACCCGGCTTATGACCCAAAGTTGATTATTGCTTCGGACGTTCGCGTTTATTCGGGCGCTGCACGTTTTTCGAGTTTTTCCGGGTAGATTTAATTCAATGAGAACAATTCGCACCGCCAGCCAAAGGTAAAGGAGGATGAATTACGAACGACGGCCGATAAATTTTAAGTTATTATACTTGCGACTTTTGCGAGTAAATTACCTATTTTAATAAAACACGTAATAATTTATATTTTTTATATATTGTCAAAATTTTTGAGAGGTCATTGACCAAATGACCCTATGGACAAGCCGCCACTGAATAAAACAGAGTTGCACGACACCAAGCATTATTTTCTGTAGTATTTGTGCACGGCCCAGTTTTTTATTTGAACACTTCGTTACATACATATACTGTAATAAACTAAGTATTTTAAAAATAAAATAAAGAAATCTACCACCTACGTGTTCTTAAAAATATTAACTAACACTAAATAACACATGAACTTATCGCAGAAACTACTTTTTTTTATTTGAAATGTCTTTTTACCAACGACTCACCCATTACCACATGTGTCGCATTTACAAGTGTTTGTAGAAATGACTTTTTAAGTTGGCAGCTTGGGAGCTTGGGTACAGGAATAATCACACAACTTACATTTAAACGATTTGTTAAGGTTTCACAATTCACAATTTAACTGACTTTTAATACGCGTTTGAGGTTACACTTTAAGCTAACATTCCAAAAACCGATTTCGGTTATTCGATTAACATCATAAATCAACAAATCATAACATAATTTATTTAAAAAAATTAATAAACCGACATAAACATCAAGTAATAGATTAATCCATTTAACCGTTAAAATACATTTTTCAGCCAACCATAAAGAAAAAAGAAATTGGCTTCAAAAATGTTACAAAATGGAAACCAGTTAATCGATTTTAGTAACATCCGGTTTTTTGACAAACCAAATATTCGGTTAGTTTATTTAAAACTTGACTAGAAAACATTTTAAAAATTAACAAGTAACACATTCGAAAATTGGTGGAGTGTAAGCACCAACATAAATCAATTCTTGGATTACTATAACCAACTAAGCTCGAAATGCCTGCTGTAAATCGGAAAGAGATTGAACAATTGCAAACAAACGCCGAGACTCACTCGGCAGCTGTTTCGTCCTTTTGAGACACTATTGTACAAATGCGTCGCGGTCGACAGTATTGCGACATCTAGTGTCGCCTCGTGATATTGTAACACGTTCAAAACTTAATTTGCATTAAAGCAACTTTGTTGACAGATCTGTGAAATCGCTTCAATGCAATTAAAAAATTAATCAATTAACCGGTTTTTCAAAAACCCGCGATTACTCGCAAACCGACTAACAATAACATAAAACAATTTATTTAAAATTAACTTAAAATAAATACAATATATTTAAAAATTCAGTCCGGTTTAAGAAACTGACTGACATAAAAACTATTTAACCAATTAATACATTCACCGGTTTTTAAAAAACCTAGATTAATCGTAAACCGATTGTTCGTGTTATCTAAACCTAATTCCTTTACGATCAAAATTCAAAAATTAATTAACGAAGATTCGGTTTATTAATTAAACAATCAACGTAACATCAAATAAGCCGACTTCGATTGAATAATATCTAATTAACCGGTTTTTAAAACAAAACCCGCTTGATTTAAATCTACATTATTAGATTCATGATAAATTACGAACAAAGCAGGCCATGAATTTAGTAGATTGGTGGTGGCATAATGGAGTTCAGTAGAATATGGTTGCCATTCAACAAACATGAAAAGTTTGAGGTTACCACCAAAACCAACAGTCGCTTACAAAAAATAAAAGAAGATCTCAAGCTAGCTAAAGAAAAAACTTTATATTTTACCTTTTACTCCCAGTTTGAAAAACCTGTTTGTAAGAATATTTATTTTTCTTGTAATTTTAGTAAACGTGACAACATAGAAAAGACCGGCATATGTTTGATAATGCCGCTAGGTCGGTAAGATAGATACCATAAGATTTTGTTAAGGGGTTAAGTAGTGTGGTACGAACGTGATATACGCGCGATTGTAAATTATTTTAGTTAAATAAAGGTCATCCTTACATGTTACAATGGTTAAAATATGTTTTACAAGCAACAATAAAGAAAAAATAATTGCTGTTTTCACCGATGACGTAATTGTATATTTATTATGATAAGTTGGCATCATCAATTTTTGTTTGTATTTGACAAATTGACACAAGGTCACGCACACTGAACTAATATATAGGTTAGGAACAATTTTCATTCATTCATAATACGAACTACAGAAAAAATGGATGCCAACTTAACTATAAATATTATACAATACTCTACAGGTAGACACCCAGATTAAAATAACTAGATTACGTCACCTGTGGAAAAGGTCAATTCGGTTTCAAAAATCTTACAAAATAGAAACCGGTTAATCAATTTTATAAGTATTCGGTTCACCAAATAACTGAATAACCAAACATTCGGTTAGTTGATTATAAATTAACTTGAAAACATTTTATCGATTAATCGGTTTAAAAAAGACTCGGTTACTTTTAAACCGATTGAACGCTCCATCTAAATCTATTCCTTTATGTTCAAAACTCAAAAAACGATTTACAAAAATATTCGGTTTAATAAATAACCATTCAACCAAACATTAAAAAAAACCGAGAATATTCGATTACTGGTTAAAAAAAACCGCTTGATTACGACCTTCATCAGATTTACTATAAATATTCAATTTGCGAACAAAGCAAGCCAAGAATTTAGTAGATAGATGGTGGCAAATTTCCTTAAAAAATAAACAGATAATTAAAATTTTAATACAATCTAGCACTGAAAATTTAAAAAAATCCTTCTAAAGCCGACATTTTAACTTCCGCGGTCAATTTAAAAAACCGGTTAATGGTTAATATACGTTTTTCAAGAAAAAATATATTAAAACAAAAACGTCTTCCAGAATTTAATTGTGTCGAAATGGTAACCGTAGTTACGGCAATGGTAGTTGCCAACCCAAACTACTACAAAGTACTAAAATTCAGTCAACTTGTTAAGCAAGCCAGATTCTAAATTGACATAAGAGTTCAATCCCGGAAGTAAAAGCCCAGATTCTTCCATAGAAATCGGTTAATCTATTTAAGAAAGATTTGTTTACGTAATAACCGAGAAGTTATTCGGTTTATTTAAAAATTACTCACAAACTGACTAATCGTAAATAATTTAATAAACGATTGTTCGGGTTATCTCAATCTAACTCCTTTACGATCAATTCAAAAAAATAATTAACCGGTTTTTTAAACCGCTTGATATTGATACTCACAGCAAATATTTAATTACGAACCTTAAATTTAGTAGGTCGGTGGTGGCAAAAAACTCGTTGAAGGTTATTCTTAACAGTGTATACGCACGTGTTGAATTAATGAAGTTTTGAAGCCAGTTTTGTAATTGCATTTATCACACCTGTAAGACGACTCACCAAAGTGTTTGTTCAAATGGTTTTGTAAGTTTTTTGAATGTGTAGTGCAGAAATCACAAAGATTACATTTAAACAGCTTTTCTGCAGTGTGTGTTGTCTTGTGCCGTGTCATGTCAGTTTTGTCCCCACATTTGTAGTTGCACTTGTTACAACTAAAAGGCCATTCACCGGAGTGCTTCCACATGTGCTTTTTTAATGTGTGTGGACGTTTAGCACTATAATCACATAATTTACATTTATACGATCTTTCTGAACTGTGCGTTTTTGCATGCCGAATCAATAAAGCTTTGATGTATGTTTTGTAGTCGCATTTATCACATATGCAAGGCCACTTACCCGAGTGCTTGTAAGAATGGTATTTTAAGTCTGCCGATTTTGAACATGAATAATCGCACAATTTACATTTAAATGATTTTTCCTTACTGTGTGTGCTTACATGCTGAATTAATAAAGTTTTGGTGCTAGTTTTGTAATCGCATTTATCACACATATAAGGCCACCCCCCAGAATGCTGGTACATATGATTTCTTAAGCTTCTTGATATTGTACTGCGGTAATCACAAAAATTACATTTATATGGTTTTTCTTTAGTATGCTTTCTTACGTGCCCAATCAATTGAGGTTTGAAACTAGTTTTGAAATCGCACTTATCGCACTTATAAGGCCAATCCCCAGAGTGTTTATACAAATGGTTTTGTAAGTTTCTTGAACGTGTAGTGAAGTAATTACAAAAACTGCATTTAAACAGCTTTTCCGCAGTGTGTGTTTTCTCATCGCGAAATAAATCAGCTTTGTCTTCACAACTCGAAGGCAACTTACCAGAGTGGTTCAGGAGTATGTGCCTTTTTAATGTATGAGGTCGTTTGGCGCTATAATCACAAAATTCACATTTATACGATTTTTCTGTGCTGTGCGTTTTTGCATGTCGAATCAGTAAAGCTTTCGTATACGTTTTGTAGTCGCATTTATCACACTCACAAGGCCACTTACCCGAATGTTTGTAAGAATGGTATTTTAAGTCTGCCGATTTTGTACAGGTATAATCACACAATTCACATTTGAATGGTTTTTCATTATAGTGCGTCCTTTTGTGAAGAGTCAAAGAAGTTATGTTGCCACATTTGTAGTCGCACTTATCACACCTGCAAGGCCACTCACCTGTGTGATTGTACATGTGCCTTCTGAAGTTCCCCGACTGATTACCAGAATAATCACACAAAGTACAGTTATACAGTTTTCCTTCGTTGCACTCGAAATCGTTTTCATCATTCGATAACGTAGATTCTTCAACATCGACAGAAATATCTGTGTTAAATAACAGATATTCATCTTTAATAATTTTTTCTGAATAAAGTTCTTCACTATCAAGGAAGGACGAGTTGATCGGACTATCAGCTTTTAAAATGTTTTCATTTTGGTTTAAGATTTGGTAAGCTTCGTCAACTTCCACCTTGCATTTGTTACATTCAATTGGATTTTCTTCAATGCTCAATTCCTTCAATGGTTATAATTCAAATGTGTTAATAAATATGTTGCTGTACTTACGGTTTTTGTAGAAAAGGTCGACAGCTCCGGGTGTAGCTTTATATCGCAGCTAGTGGAAGTAAATGGGGGTTCTTCTTCCTTTACTCCTTTTAAGCAAATTTTGCATGGTGTTGCAGTTTCTGACATGTTTATACATTAAAGAGGGTCAACAATCTTTTAATTGAAATGATAGTCGTATCAGCTGTCACATATCATTGTAGACGTGTATTCAAAATAGAGGTGGTTATTGTACCTGTAAGTCAAAATAGATGTACATACACGGTGCTTCAGACTTTACTTCATCAACAGTGAATTAATAATGTCTTAAAGTTACGTTACGAGAGCTGTGTATTTTTTAATTAAAACTGGGGACTATAATATGTCAACTTTAAGCCAGGATAGAAGATGACTGCGTCATAAGTACATGCATATGAATCAATATTTAAAACCTGAGAGTCAATTTGAGCATTTATAAATAATACGGATATTTAATAAACATCTGTAAATAGTATTTCAAGCTCTTCCCGTGATGTCTCTGAGTAAATATTTGTTTAACCTATAGCTTTGGGGCAAGGTATTTTTCCATTACAATTCTAATGGTCAACAATCGCTAATTTTTGCAAAATCAATTAGAAATCAAAATTACCTAGAGACCACCACATCATTTTGTTACCGACAAGTTATAAACTGGTTGTCAACTAACTGAGCAATGTGCTAATGTACTGCATTGAAATACATGATTGGCAATTCGTTGATGAGATTCTTAAAGTTTTTGGAGCAACAAATCCTCAAGTATTTAAATATTTTTAGGGGTGAACCTAATACCTTCTTTTCCTCTGTAAATTTAGTAGACTGAACACCTAATTTTACAATAGGAACCATAACTGGGCATGGCACTATAACGCTCCTCATTAATCGTAACAGCGGCTCTTTGCTCATTTTCGAATTAAATTGACCCAATGATGCAGCGTGGGTTTTCGGAGCCCGAAACCGACAACGTTAGTTGGAGGGGCGCATAACGGCAGAAATTTTCAAAATTTTCTTAAAGATATAAACTGCCGATGCCCAAGTTAATAAAGAGGCAGAAAACGGAACGCGAGAGGAGAATGTTTTTCAAAGCCACAAAACCCACGTCGGTTTGCACTAAAAAAAATGTTTAAAATCCTCGGACAAGTGCATCGGAAATCATCAAACAACAAAATCGGATTATGTTAACGACATAAAACGCTGTGTAGTTAGAAAATAAATAAATAAATGCATATAGAACTAGGGTCAGATTCCTTTTGCGTACAAGGTACGTGGAAAGAATTACTTGAATATTGTAAAGGGTTGTTAGCATTAGGCATGGAAATACAGGTCTGTTGGGTTTAACGTAAGAATCCTTAGGAGTGGTAGCTGGAGCGTTCAAAAATAATCATGACAAACAACAAACCCACATTTTTAAAAAGTAATTTAAAAAAATTTAGTCTAGAAACTCTTCTATTATATCCGATGAAATCATTGTAGACGACTAACTACGAACTATGATTCATCCGACCGCCGATTTTACAACTTATTTTTCTAACGCTCATCGTGCACAACCAAGCAAATTTCATTTCTACGCAGGGCTTCTTACTACTGATTTCATAAAACCTGCAGTGAAGCTTCTATTTACTAATAGTTTCATTCACTAAATAGTTAATTTGAATAAACTTTTATATTAAAAAAATTTCGATTGAAACAAAAATATTTATCTATTTAAAATAAAAACATTTGTATTGCATCTTTACTCCACTCTACTTTCAATAAAAAATATTTTCTCTTTCTACCATAATTTATTGTTTAATAATGAATAACTTTTACTCATTTTCTTCTTCTGTTTATCTTCATTTTTTTTTACACCACTTGTCTCTTCTTATTCATCATTTATATTATCGTAGATAACTTCATCGTAGTTTCATATTCTTTTCATATGACTTCATTTCATATTTCTTATCGTCGTTTACACACATTAATAATAATTGCTATTCCATTGAATTAATCTCGATTTCCATTAACTTCTTATTTATCTTCATTAAAAAATTGCATTCAAAATCATTACTCCACTAAATGGTGATTTGAATAAACATTTATTATTAATTTTATATAAATAAAATTTCGATTAAATTTTTTTTTTAATTTATTATAAATACTTCTTCAGTGTAATGTGAATATTAAGGTGGGTAAGGGTTGGCATGTTTAGAGGCTTTCCTAAACCTTAAAGCAAATATTTTGTCAAAACGAACCAACCCACAATTGCACACGGTTTTGTCACCACACTATACAGGTTTATACTGATCATCTGGGGCACCATACATAACACTTACATCACAATACAATATTAAAAATGTACCATTCGAATAAATAAATAACATCGACATGCTAAATTCCATAACATATGTACCGATAGTTTTTTCGATATCGTGTTTACATGCGGACGGCCAGCCTTCAGTTAAAAATTGTATTTTTCTAACCAATTTTCTCAGAAGTTAGAATTTTGAAAAAAGATCCATCTTTACTGGTGACTTGACTTTAATGTATGTTTGATTTAAAAAGTAAAGAATTCTCGATACAAAAATGTCAAGAAAGGCCTCTGCGGGTACAAACTTTACTCGCACTCGCAAATAGGCTCTTTCTCGATATAAATAACTACTGTGGTATAGAAAACGTTGTGTTCTACGATACTTAATAAATATCAAATTTACAGGTGTCTATAATACAGATATTATATACATGGTAGCGTATATACAATCACATCTAATATACCTCCCACTAAGTTACTCATCCAAATATACTACTTTTTTCATTTGGAATGCTTTCTAATGTGGCGAGTCCAAATACTTTTGGCGCGACATTTGTAGCCGCACGTATCACACCTGTAAATACACTAATCCGAGTGTTTCAACAAGTGCCTTTTTAAATTTCCCAAAATCGCACAAGAATATTCACACAATTTACATTTAAACGGTTTTTCTTTACTGTGCGTACTTCCGTGCCAAACCAGTAAAGTTTTTGTGCTAGTTTTGTAGTCGCATTTATCATATCTGTAAGGCCACTTACCAGAGTGTTTGTAGACATGGCTTTTTAAGTTTGCCGCTTGTGAAGAAGAATAATCACACAATTTACATTTAAATGGTTTTTCTTCACTATGTGTTCTTACGTGCTGAATTAATGAAGGTTTGGAGCTAGTTTTGTAACCGCATTTATCACACATGTAAGACCATCCACCAAAATGCTGATACAAATGATTTTTTAAGCTTTTTGATATTGTACTGCGATAATCACACAAATTACATTTAAACGGTTTCTCGTTAGTGTGCTTTTTTACGTGTCCAATGAAGGTTTGGAACTAGTTTTGTAATCGCATTTATCACACCTGTAAAGCCACTCACCAGTGTGTTTACACAAGTGATTTTGTAAGTTCTTTGAATGTAAAGTGCAGTAATCACAAAAATTACAATTAAATGGCTTTTCTGCAGTGTGTATCCTCTTGTGCCGAGTCAAATTAGTTTTGTCCCACATTTATACTTATTACAATTGAAAGACCACCCACCAAAGTGCCTCCACAAGTGCCACGTATTTCTGTACAGTAGCATAGACGCACAAAAAAACACCTGATGCACATTTTGCTCTTATTATAAGCTCATCAGAGGTGTATACTTATGCGGCAAATAACTGTACAAGAAAGCGGTTGGTCTTTTAAACTGTCGTGGAGCAATGAACATAAGTGTCTAGACACGAGTGTTATTGCATTCTAAGTTATCGCTTATATAACGATTTGCATTTAAAACATTCAACCGTCGTTACAGTTATCTTTTGGCATTACTTAGTTAAGGACAAACCTATGTCCTGTTAAACTCCTCGGTCCTTTCCCGACGCTCAACATAAACCATTCTTGAACAGAACATCACTTCTCCCACATAGACAAAAAAATAATTTGTTGGTTTCTACACTGACTGCGGGAACGGCCGGTTCTTCCACATTTTCAGCAGAGTTCGTCGCTTCCATCAAGGACAAATGTGTTGTCTGTGTAGACAACTCTCCCTTTCTTGACTATGTGGGAGATATCGGATTAGAAGTTACAGAACCTTTTCGGTGGAAATCGAGGATGGTACACCGACCCTTATACTCTCGTGTTCCTTAGTCTGATAAGATAGGTTAAGGACATGAGGTCACTATGGCGAACGTATAATAGGTAGTTGGCAGTAGATTTCGGTGTAATCAGTAACAATCTCTTGTTTCTCGGAAAAATTCCCGTGGCTGCGAATTAGATAGTTTTATATCTAATTCGCCTTTTTCTGAACTCTGCGGTTAATTTTGGCCTCCAATTTGATGCGGTAGTAAGTGGGTAAGAAAAATAAACCGAATTGGTAGTCAAAGTACTACAATATAGAGCGTTGTAGGTTAGCGATGTATGGACCGTTAACAAAAAGCAGAAGAGATGCATTTTTTTAGAATATGGTATAGTATAGTCATACAATCAATAAAGAAGAACAATCGCTACTAAAGAAAATCATTGAGCCATCAAGAGAACTAGAAAGGAAGGAGAGCAGACATGGAAAGCGCTGGATACAAAGAATTGAAGAGAATGCAAATCCGTAGCCGAAACAACGAAAATGGTAAGAAAAACGGAAATAATGGAAGGACTGGACTTCATATGCGACACGACATTTCTCGACAATTACTTAACAAATCATAAAATAGTTTAAGCAAAATTTGTATATAACTCATTATCAACAACTTATATTTGAAAGGTGTAAAATAAATATTTCTGTAAATGTTACAAAACATGAACATCTATGTAGGTTATGGGCCCGTTTCTGGCGGATTATGCTCAAAATCTAATCAGAGGTATTATAAATAACACCGACATGCCAAGATTCAGAAACAGTATGAATAAAGTACTTACATTCGGACGGCCGGCTTCCAGTTAAAAAAATTCTACTATTCATATAAAACAGTATTCCTAAAAATGCAATAACGAATGTGAAAATTGATCAATCTTTACTGGTAACTTTCCCATAATACAATAAAAAAGAAAAAGCTGGATATTATTGTAAAAAAAGAACATAATTGAACTAGTGTCATCTAAATTTGGGTCTAAAGGCAGTCCTTGATTGGAATTTCTTCCTAATGCTTCGCTAACACGAATGGTCAGCTTTTTCCATTTCCGATGTTGTATGTCGTTCGGGTTTTTTGAAGATCGGATTCCAGATTTGGTTCAAGTTTTATGGATGTTGGTGGATCTCGATGGCCTCTCTAATTAATCTGTTGTGACAAAAATTGATAGCAACTTAGAGCTCTCGATGAATATATGTTGCTAATCGCATATTCACTTCTCAGTGAGTCCCAGACGCTGTTCCTTGAGCCTCATTTCCATTAATTTGACTTATTCAAGAACGAAAACAAAAATAACGTGCAAAAACCAAACTTGCTGATCTAGCAATTTTTTCACAATTAACAAGTTCCTGCTAGTCACATGTAACTAATTTAATCGAAACATTTCCAATTGATTGCGAGATAAGAGTACAATTTTTGCATGATCCGAATATAAATGTCCAAAGTTTATGGTAGGTATCTTACACAAATATAACAAAATTCTACACGTGTGTACACATATCCTAATATTTACTCAAGTGGATTTTTAAGTAAACAGAGTATTTACAGGTAAAATCGCACATAGTGCATTTAAATGAATTTTCTTTAATTTTGTGTTTCGAATACGTCTTGTAATCACATTTGTCGCATCTAAAACTATCATCAACAAAATGTTCTTTTAAATTGATACTGTACTAAGAGCCGTCGTACACGACCCACATTTTACGAAGTTGAGACAACCACGAGTTGTGGTCGAGTTTTGAATTCGCATTGGTCGCAGAGCTAAAATTACTTTCATATGAATGTTTAAACAAGTGGAGTTTTAAACTACCAGAGTATTTACTGGTGAATCCGCACAAATTGCATTTAAACGGCTTATGTCCAGAATGAACTTTTTTGTGTTTCGTCAACTTGCGTTTGTGTTTGTTTTGTATTCGCACTTGTCACAGCAAAAATTACGTACAACCGAATGTGTAGTCAAATGTACTTTTAAGCTTTTCGAGTGTTTAGTAGTGAAGCTACATAAACTGCATTTAAATGGTTTATCATCAGAATGAACTATTTTGTGGTTCATCAGAACAGATTTGGCGTAAGCTTTGTATTCGCATTTGTCACATCTAAAAGTACATCCATCTAAATGTTTATTTAAGTGTAGTTTTAAGCTTGCCGAATATTTCGTACTAAAATTACACAAATCACATTTAAACTGAACTTTTTCGTGGGTTTCTAACGTGTTTTTAGTGAACGTTTTAAACTTGCACTTGTCACAGCTACAATTAAGCTCAGTCGAATGTTTATTTAAGTTATCTGAACTTAGCCCACCTTGAAAATGAATTCCTTTGTAAGTCGACACACCACTTTTATTGTTCACTATATAGTCACACCTAAAATTACGTTCACTAAAATGATTTGTGTTGCTGTTTGTCCTATAATCACAATCATTGCTGATTTGGTAAGTTTCTTTATTTGTAGCAGAATGCATTGACATATTATGCTCGACTAATAAATCCATTCCTGTGCATGTGTAATTGCAAACCTCACATTGTAAGGTTTCGTCAATTAAATGAATTTGTAGATGAGTTGTTAATGTAGGATTATCGGGTGTTGTAAAATTACATTTATTACATTTGAAGTGATGAAGAATTCCTTCTGCCTTAATAGCATCTTCCTCTTTAATAAGATTCAAGTGTACATTTTCATTTTGCACATACAGTTCGTAAGTTTCATCGATCTCCACCTTGCATTCGTTAAGAGAGATTGGGTTTTTCGCCTTAAATAAATTCAAATCGTGCAAGTAATACTTACGTGTTCTGAAGGGAACTTCAATTCTAAGTCCATTGTTAGATTAAATTTCACGTCTAGTTTAATTTTTTTTAACACAGAGAGGTGTTCTTTATCCCTGCAAAATCAAAACAAAGTAATTTTTGTATATAGAAATTGTAGGTTAGGTCTTTGTCGTCACGACTATACAGTACTATTGTAAATAATGTATACAGGGTGATTTGCAAACAACCGACAAAGAATAGTGTAATGTAAGGAATATTAAAAAATTAAAATAAAAAAACCAGCATAAATTTTATCATGGTTGCGCAGATTTCGTTCACAAGGTTATTTACATAAACACAGAAATATTTGCCTTTTTAAACATTATAGTCACAAGTGAATAATAGACTATTAAATTACTGACTAAAATGCATCAAAAACTGCTGTGCCAATTTATTTCAAATTTCAACATCTAAATACCTATCTTAACTTTATAGGTAATATTTGTTTTTTTTTCTTTTAATACATTTTATATCACACTGCGTGACGGAGTTATAATCGCGGTACTCGGGATTTGTCCCTTAGTTATATTTTATTCGCGTTTCTTCGTGTACGAGTTATCCATGTTCCGCCACTGGAATTATAAAATTCCTGGTTGCCATTTTGATTCTTAGTTAAATAAACAACCAAAAAATGTCTGACATTACAACAATGACGTGTAGAACTTGCTTAAGAGATATTAAGCAAGACTCAGAATTTCAGTTACTATACAATAAGATAAAGTTGGAGTTTCCTTTGGAACAAGTAAGTATATTATCTTCCGACATCGATTTACTTATATCATTCAAATCAATTCAAGGATGTGATCATCACTGAGAACCTAGTCGCATGCTTCAAATGCAAGAAGGAGGTCGATGATGTACAGCAATTATGTACTCAATTGCATCCGCGTAATATCTCATCTGAGATCTCATCACTCGTTAAAGAAGAAATCAAACAGGAGGTTACCGAAGATGAGAAAATTATTAAAGACGAGCGTGTGTTGTTTAATACTGACATCAATTTATGTAGCGTTTTTTATTGCTACCAGTGTAATTATGGCACTAACGACAAACAAAATCTAATCAACCATATTTTTGGTCACTGTTTCAAATGTAATCACTGCAATTACACAACCACCGATAATTCTTTGTTAATAACTCATCAACAAATTCACTTTGATCGGATCAGATCTTTACAAAGTAATTATCCTTGCAAAGAAAATCGATCCTTTGATGATCGTATGGCTAGGCATATTGGTGAAGGACATGACATGACTCACTCGAAAGAAAAATCTTTTAAATGCAACTTACGTGATTTTTGCAGTAAAAATTCGCGGTCATTAAAACGACATTTAAGGAGACATTCTGGTTTTAGTTGTGACGAGTGCGACTACAAAACCAATATTAAAAACAGTTTAAAAGTGCACATGATGATGCATTCTGGTAAACAACCTTTCAGCTGTGATAAGTGCGAATACAGTACTTATTCTAAATACATTTTGGTGATACACAAAAGAATTCACACGAAAGAAAAACCTTTTAAATGCAAGTTGTGTGTTTTCTCAAGTAAAAGAAAACACTGCTTAAATTCACATGATGATACATTCTGGTGAACTACCTTTTAGCTGTGATAAGTGCGAGTACAAAACCAATATTAAAAGTAGTTTAAAAGTGCACTTGAGGAAACATTCCGGTGAACGACCTTTCAGCTGTGATCAGTGCGACTACAGTGCTTATTCTAAACCCCTTTTGACGAAACACAAAAGAATTCACTCGAAAGAACAACCTTTCAAATGCAATCTGTGTGTTTTCTCAAGTAAAAGTTCACAGTACTTAAAAATACACATGATGGAACATTGTAAGGAACAATCTTTCCGATGTGACAAGTGCGACTACACAACTGAATCTAAATGGCATTTGTTATATCACGAGGAAAGAGTTCACACGCAGAAAAAACATGTTAATACAATTTGTGAGGTTTATGCCAAAACAAAAGAATGAATATGTGTCAAATAATAATATTTTCTAGCTAAGGATAGATACTAAAACTATAAACTAAAAATATACCCACTGTTCTGTTATATCGTTATTATTGTAATTAAAATATCTTTTGTGTTAAACTTAAATTTCTATTGGTTGACATGAATAGAGTTACTAATAACTGTGGCGGTTGTTTTTGTGTTTCGTTTAATAAATGAGTTTTGGGTCATTTTTATGCCTTGCGTTTAGGCAACTGTGACTGTTATCTTTTATGCCATATGAGGCATCATTTTATATAATTGCTGTCGATTGTTGATATGACGAAACACACTTTACTGGTGCGATGTAATAATTTTTGGCCAATTAGAAGTAAAAGTTTGCTTGCTAGATTTTTCGAGTCTAGTAAGTTGGCCACCCGAAATATATTTGGTTACGATTCAAAAAGAAACGGCTTGTTGCTACTAATTTTATCGCTGTGGTTATTATTTATTTATTCGTATGGTACATTTAAATATTGTATTGTGATGTAAGTGTTATGTATGGTGCAATAGTGGATTGGTTCGTCTTGGCAAAGCATTTGCTTCAAGGTTTAGGAAAAGCACTAAAACCTAAACATTCCAATCCTTACCCATCTTAGTATTCATATGTAATAATACTAATTGTGTAAACATTATAGAAGGTAAATAAGAACATTAAATATAACAGCACAGCCATTGCATGACGACATATAATGGACCGGTCCAAGCGCCAGTCATGACAATGGCGAAAAAATAGTAGATTAAAGAAATAGCAAAACAAAATAATGGAAAAACAGATAACCAGGACAAAAATACAAAATATCGCTGAACTTCAGATTCGTAAGCCATAAAATAGCATCATCTTTTAAATTATGAATGTTTGAAACCCTCCTTTAAACTTCGTTAACTGACAACCCTCTACAATATGTGTAACGGTCTCCAATTCGCTTCCACAGTCACAATTTGGATTAGAAATCGCACATAGAGTTGAATTTTGAATGGCCTGTTCTTATGCGATTTACTTTTGACCAAATTTTTCTTTTTTGATCAAAGTCCGGGACTCTAATGTTGGATCATCTATGAGATGTTCATTGAAAACATCAACTCCAGACCATAATTTTTTCCACTCCTTAACTAGTAAGATCGTAATGAAATTTTAATTTGGGGAAAATCTGAGAAAGTACCATGATTAATTAATTGGTAATGAAACTAAACCCCACGCAAAGTACATAATATTCTCTGAGAATTAACCGGCATATGTAAGATTTTATTTTCTTTCATCTTATTATAACCATTGTGACCTTTGAATCTCTACCGCCATCTTCTCTACTTTTTAAAGCTATTCTCCAGGTATGCGTGATTGAAATAAATTAATTTGAAGCAATCAGTATTTTAACTAGGAAACAATATCAACACAACACTACCACAGAGAGCCGTTGCTATCCATCTGCTTTCACCGGTTACTAAACTACCTATTCGAGGGGCTCAACGAGGATAAACATATATGTTATCATTTTGGATCATATCTATACACTCAGCCAAAGGCATTTTCCTAATCGATTTGGAAACACAAACCGACTAGCTTCTCTTGATAGTTATAGGCAGTTCAGATAAGTTGAAATTGTGTATGCTTTATATTATAAATTATATTTTAAAACGCGACGTTATCTGTTTTCTGACGTGAATTTACCTACAAAACTTCTGCGCTTGTACTTGTACGATGTGAGTTGAAAGATTTTTCGAACATTCGTAAAATGTGATTGCGCTCTTAATTAAGATGTAATTAGATCTAATTGATTTTTATACTTAACGTCACCAATCGCCACACCTATAGGTATGTAGGTTTTTTGTTTTTAAATTTTAATTATTTGTTGATCCGCTGATTACTAGATTACACGGCAACCACGCCCAATCGGTGGCCTATCGCATAGTATGGTTCTTATTGAATGTAACAAATCTAATTATTTACTACTAAAATAACTCGTAATGTGTAGCTTTCTGCAAGCGATTGTTGTTATCTTGAGATTCTAGTTGTTCTGGAGTATTTCTTACACGTTTTGCTATGTGGTGCCCAGATTACTACTTCATTTGAAGAAATCATTCGATTTACTTATTACTAGCAGAACTAGGGGTAGATTTTCATCATTGCCATTTAAATGATCATTTTGATAAGAACAAACCGTAATACAACTTATTTTACGTGGCTGAAAGTTGTTTACTAAAAACGGCATGTGGCGAGAACTTTGAGTCCCCCCGTTATTATCAACACGTCTTTTGTATGGTAATTGGCAGATTGGACATTTTTTTCCGACACCAGCTAAAAGACACTCTTGTTTACTTGTTAGTTATTTAATTAGTCGTAGGTTTAACGAATTTTAGACGTTAATCAAAGCTGGAAATTTCACTTGTTAACGTTTGAGTACTATCGATTGCCGTAAGTAATAATAAAGTAATTTCCCCTGAAATAAGTCGGAATGGCCGCCATTTTGTTGTCTTCTAGACTCACCACCTGGAGGCAAATTAATTGAATACGTTTACAAAGTCCTCTTAAATCTTTTAATGTGCTCCCTACAACTTATTTATGTTCGTATAGATGCGATGGTTCGTATAAATTGAAACATTTATAAAGAGGCAATTTATTTCGGGTTAACTGACAGGTTATTATTATAATACTCCGTAATAACGGGTATAGTATTATGAACTCTATTGAGAATATGTGAACCACACGCGTGCACATTAGTATCAGAGTGACTGAATCATGCGCACACACAATCACATGATCAACTATCATACATACATGACAGTTACGATCTTTAGTATTAGCAAGGCTTTCTCTCTCTCTCTCTATCACTCCTCTCTTTCTCTAATCGTGGGATCCCTCGACAAATTTACTGCACGTTTGTTTGCGTCAGAATTAATTTAGTAATTAAACACCGATACGTCTAGCATCATATAATTAGGGAAGTAACTTCTATTTAATTACTTCTAGAATCGCGTTTAAACAATAATTCAAGTGGCACTACAATTTACTCTGTGATTGAGATTTGTTCTGTCTGTTAAACATATTGTTTGTGTATACGATTAAATTATTTTTTGTGTGTGCATTTTGTGTAAGGAGACAATTTAAGTTAACAATTTATTCTTTTGTATTTTAAGTTCTTATTGATTGGGACTACTTAATCACAATAAGAAAACTTTCTCTACTCTCATAAACCGGCGCAAACCAACGTATTTTAAAACGAATTATAACAAAAAAATTCTGGTATAATTTAGATTCGAATATGGATCTTTCATTATATTTCAATATAAGATGTTGGTGGAGCTTTAGGCACGTGTTTCTTTTGATCGGTAAACGCTTTTCAAATACCTATTTAACCGCACGACGATTACCACCCACAAATATTGAAGCTAGCTTGGTAAACTGTTTTGTTCGACTATATTACGAACACACTTTTAATTTTGGTCACAAGTATCGACGCATTTTAAGTTTTCAGTATCAAACAAAAATCGTGAATGTGTGACTTGAAATTATAAAGTTCAAGTTAATAAATACAAAGAAACAACCAAAGTAAGTTACATTTAAAACCAGAAAACAATCCTCTCACGTACAAACAACTAATCAAAAACTGAAACGCAATAAACAGTAAAGTAACCATTAAGCGACAGTTTAAAAACAATTAAATCAATAGTGGATGAAAAAGCGTAGATAACATCTGCTTAATAAAAAATATTAATTTGTAAAAAAGAATACGAAACCGAAAATAAGGTATGAAGAGTAAAAGAAAAGAGAAAATTAAAGTATTTTGTCAAACAAAACAAAAGCCCAATTAAATTAAATAAAGTAAGCGATTTGGGGTAGACACCATGTTTTAATTTTATCTGTATCCCGCTGCGACCCAAAATAGTAATATTATTTAATGTAATTCACGTTAAAATGTGTACAAGTTACATTCTGTTATTTGATTATTGCATTCGTGCGTTTCTATGTCCATACAGCATATAATATAAAGAACATTACTAGATGGGGTTATTTAAATAAGTGTACATTATTTTCCCGCCATTTCCCTTCTATACGCCCGCAGTCATGCATGGAAGTTTCCCCTTTATTTTCGCTTATAAAAATTCAAGCTCCGTAATTAAGATTCAATTCCTTCCCTAAAAACGCTCTTCTTGAAAAATAGTTCCCTAGAGACATTCTTTCTGTACCACCGAACTTTTGTCTGAAGATTCAATTCTCAGCGATAAATTCTGAAGTGCAGCTTGTTACTACTGATTTCGTAACGTATTCTTCCTGTACGACAGAGTTTTTGTCTGAAGATTCAATTCTCACCGCAAAATTCTGTGGTGTGGCATCTGTTGCTAATTGTTTAATTTGCAAGGCTACAGATTTGATTCTGCGCCCTTGTCCCGCCTTTTAACAATTTAAAACCATCCTCGTCAATAACTAAGCTTAGATTAGATAGAAAACCGACAACACCAAAACCATCGCCTGTTAGTGTAACAATACCAGATGCTCAAAGAGTCATCTCTAACCTGGTCTTCTTAATAGAAGTTTCTCTAAAAACTGAAAAAGCTTCGACAAACACCGTATCCAGACAATAATACATCGACAATTGCGTTCGTTCCTGTCACCCGTTGTCAAGATTTTTAAACAATTGAAAAAAAAGGAAAACCCGAAAATAAAATTTGTACAGCATAAAAATCGGTAGATATTTATGACACATTTATTCAATAAAATGTACATCGAGTTTTTTTAAAGCTGTAACACAACAACGACCATTTATTGTAAGTGCGAATCGCACATGACATTTAATACACCAACACCTTCATAATAGTTTTATTTTAAGCTGAAATGTGTTTTTACGTGGCGAGTTAAACAAATTTTGTCGCGACATTTGTAGTCGCACGTACCACACCTGAAAGGCCACTCATTTGTATGTTTATAAGAATGGTATTTTAAGTTTGCCGATTGTGTACAGGAATAATCACACAATTTACATTTAAACGGTTTCTCTTTATAGTGGGTTCTTTGGTGGCGAGTCAAAGCAGTTTTGTCCCCGCATTTGTAGTCGCATTTATCACACTTGCACGGCCACTCGCCGGAGTGTTTCCACATGTGCCTTTTTAAGTTTCCCGAAACCGCACTGGAATAATCACATAATTTACATTTAAAAGGTTTTTCTTCACTGTGCGTAATATCGTGCCGAATCATTAAAGATTTGGTTCCTGTCTTGTAGTCGCATTTATCACATTTGTATGGCCAATTGCCAGAGTGTTTATACAAGTGGTTTTTTAAGTGGGTTGGTCGTGTACACGAATAATCGCACAATTTACATTTAAATGGTTTTCCTTTATAGTGCGTTCTTATGTGCTGAATTAATAAAGTTTTGGTTCCAGTTTTGTAATCACATTCTTCACACATGTAAGGCCAACCACCAGTGTGTTTATACAAATGATTTTTTAAGGTTCTTGACAACGTACTGCGGAAATCACACAATTTACATTTAAACGGTTTTTCTTTAGTGTGCTTTCTTACATGCCCAAGCAATGAAGGCTTGGAGCTAGTTTTGTAGTCACATTTATCACACCTGTACGGCCACTCACCAGTGTGTTTGCATAAATGGTTTTGTAAGTTTATCGATTGTGTAGTGCAGTAATCACAAAAATTACATTTAAATAGTTTTTCTTCAGTGTGCGTTCTTTTGTGCCGAGTCAAATTAGTTTTGTCCCTACATTTGTAGTCACACTTATCACACCTGTAAGGCCACTCACCGGAGTGCTCCCACATGTGCCTTTTTATTTGATTCGACCTTTTAGCGAAATAATTACAAAGATTACATTTAAACGATTTTTCTAGAGAGTGCTTTCTTGCATGCCGAATCAGTAACGATTTGGTGCTCGTTTTGTAGTTGCATTTATCACACCTGCAAGGCCACTTACCCGAGTGTTTGTAAGAATGGTATTTTAACTCTGCCGGTTGCGTGCAGGAATAATCACACAATTCACATTTGAACGCTTTTTCTTTATAGTGCGTCTTTTTGTGCAAAGTCAAAGTGGTTTTGTTACCATATTTACGATCACATTTAAACAGTTTTTCTTGAAAGTGCACCATGTTATGCATATATAATGAGTAATGATCAAAAGTCGTGTAACTACAGATATTGCACTTAAAACAATGCATAAATACATGGTTAGTTAAATCATTTTTGTCGTTAGTGTTATAATTACAATGGTAGCAATAGTATACAATGCAGACAGGTAAATTCGTGTTAAGAAACACAGATTCAACTTTAATATTCTCTTCTTTTAATTCTTTCTGAATAATTTTCTTCATTATCGAGTACAAAAGGATATACTACTTCGCCAACTTCCAGCTTACATTTGTTACACACAATTGAATTTTCATCAACAACGGTCAGTTCTTCAATGTAATTCAAATGACTAAATGATTAGTTACGGTGCTGTACTTACTGCTTTTATAGAAACGGTGGACAACTCCGTATGTAGCTTTAGCGAATTAAATGGGGTTTCATGTTTTACTCCTTTCAAGCATATTCTGCATGGTATTGTACTTTCTGCCATATTTATGTATTCAAATGTATTAGCACTCATTTATTAAAACAATCATCGAATCAATCTGCGGTATGTGATTATTTACAAAAACGGCTGTGGTTGTTGTATCTGTAAGTTGAACTAAGTAAACATACAGAGTGTTTCTGAATTAACAAAGCCTATTTCAAGAAAGCAATCCAGAACACGTGACCTAAGATGTAGTCGATGGGGCATACCAACATCTAAATTTATATTTACTAACATTTAAATTTCAATTCTTAAATTGTTTGTTAACATTTATTTAAATTTGTAATCACAATTTCTTATATTTTTGTACAACGTTTAATCGTAGTGAGTTTTAGAAGATAAATTAATTGGATATTTGATTATAGAAAAACATACCTACTTGCATTTATTATTTAAAGTTAAAAATACTATCAGATTCGTTGAAGATTTGGGTAATGTGTTAAAAGGATGGGAGTGTAAGAAGTGCACACTGTAGTCATATTGCTGCAATTTTGTATTGCTTATAGTAGATTGAGCAGAACATAAGCAATACTACCTGTACAGATGTAAAGGCGTATTGGAAAATTCCAACAGTATCAAAAGTCCCGATTGTAAAATTAGCGGAATTACAATGGAGTAGTAGCGCAAAACTCTCAACAAGACTAATAAAAAAACGATTCGACCTATTAAAGATTTGGAACTTTATCAGTTACTAGGTGACATCAATAATATTGGAAGTTTAGCAGTTTTAAAATGAGAATAGTGGAACCGTTTGCAAGCATATTTGCGACAGAAAGAACTAATTTGTTGCCTTCTATAATACACAAATCTGTAATATAAAAATTACTCATATGAACAACTAGACCAAACTGCAATAACGATCTCAGAAAAAATTACTGTGAAGCAGTGCATAGCAATAAATAATATTACAAAAGAACAACATCGTTCTAGAGAATGGTTTAATCAACGAAGTGGTAGAATTACAGCATCAAAATTGTCGTTGTCATTAATAAAAAATTTTTGTTATCCGCTACTTAATTTTCATACAAAAGCAACAAATTGGAGACTAGAAAATGAAAGTAAAACAATTAATCAAAATATAACTCATGAAAACTTCAAAGTAGAAAAAAGTAGTTTAATTATTAATTTTAAATTTTCAGCATTTGGTGCTTCACCAGATGGAATTTGTTCCTGAGATTGTTGTGGTTAAGGCACTATTGAAGTAAAGTGTCCGTATGTTCTAAAAAGTATGAACTTAGTTAATTACATAAATGGGAAAAGTTCATGTCTGGTAGAAATGGATGAAACTCTAACTTTAAAGGAAAACCATGCATACTACTTCCAGGTTCAATTACAACTAAAACTTACCAACCTCAGTTATTGCAATTTTGTTGTATGGTTGCTGGGTGAATTTTTTTTAATATAGAATTTATTATAAAGAGGATTTTTGGTCCAGTGAATACATGAAAGCGGATGAATTTCATAAAAAAGTGAACTTCTTGCAAGAGTTTACACTAAGGATACTGCACAATCGTGGTGTATTTGTAATTCAATGAATGATAGACGTCCAATGATAAAATGTGAATGTGACACCTGTAACATTCAGTGTTTTCATTTAGAATGTGTATGATTAGATACTTTACCTAATAGTACGTGGGTCTTTGCCTCGTGTCAACATTATCTTGTTGAATTGTATTAGAATCGATGTGTACTTACACATTACTTATATTTATTTCTAATTCTAGTTTTGTATTATAATTTTCTGTAATCTTCTAAAGCTAACTTTTCTTAAAAGTATATTATTTTGTAATCATAAATAAATCCTATGTATTATTCCAATTATAACAGTTCCTATAAAGGTATAATAGGTGGGCACTATAAAGAAACGACCATGTCAAGGTATACTCGCAGACTAAACTTGTTAACTTTATTGTTTCAGTTTCAACACAATGTTAACATAAAGCAACAGATAGATGGCACTGTCTGTACCAAATACACATTTTTTAAGTTTTAGTACCTAAGTATAACAGGCACAAATTTATTAAAGCTGAGCAAACTACCACCACTTTATTAATAATAATTGGCTCAGATTCTCCACTTGACGCCAAACTAATTGGGACAGTGTCACTTAGAATTCTGTATTTTTGTCGAATTGTCCCAACTACATGAATTCGTACATGAGCAAGTGATCGTGTTGCTTGTATTTCTGCAGGATGTAATTGTGATTTACTTTTGTAAATGCTGGAGTTCTAACTGTTGCCTGAAGAAGTTGCACGTATTCGCTAATGAAAAATCCTCAGTCTGCCAAAATGATAATGATGTCTCCTGGACTCAAATGATTTAAAAATTTTGAGTTCTCATCAATGAATTTATCAGATGCCCAACCACCCCGAGCTTTACTAATAAAACAAATCGAGCCTTGTGGCGTAATACCTATTAAAAATTTTAGTGTATGATGATCAACATAATTCGACCAACATTGAGCAACCAAACCACACTATATAAAACATTGCAAGACCCAATTGGCACCTGTAAACCCCCAGATGTCAACGTCCTACGTCTACTTTTTTTTTCTATTTTTGCACTTGTATAAATCGTTTAACGTCTATTGCAAAGATTTTCGTAATTAAATTGTAGTGCAAGATTTTGAATTTAAATTTCGCGAGTGAAAGCGGTGACTCCGCTGAAAACATCGCGAGGCTTAATTGACACCTCTAAACTGCCTCGACATCCAAGTCCTACGCTTGCTTTTTGTTAAATTTTTCTACTTGTATAAACCGTGTAACGTCTATTACAAGTATTTCCGTAGTTAATTGTATGCAAGATTTTGAATTTATATTGAAGGTAAATTTCGCGGGTGAAAGCGGTGGTTCCGTTAATAACATTGCTTTTTTTGTATTTGTCAACTTTCTTCTTGCGATACGTTTGTTCCTCGACCTGTACGGAAACAAATACATTATTTGTCGTTTTTATCGTTATTTCAGTGCCTTGAGACTTTAAGGGACTTGGTGTTCTGTTGCAATCAAGTTTAAGAAATAACACCTCGTTAAACACGTTCAGACCGCGAGGGTTTTCTCTTGCGAGACGTTCGTTCTTCGACACGCCCGTAAACAAATACATTGTTAAATACGTTCAGACCGTAAGGATTCCCCCTTGCGTGGGGCCCGTAACCAATCCTTGCCTGAGTACGTTGAATGGGCAACTTAACAGAAACGAAAAGGCATAAATTCTGTGCGTTCAACTAAAAGTAAGAGCCTGGCTCTAGCGTAAAGTCTATCGCTGCCAGCGTTGCTTTGTATTCACCTCTAGTAGTTGCGAAACCCTTCGAGCGGAAAGAGTATCCTCTGCTAGAAACCATTCCCCATATGCATATTCGAATCCCCATATATTAACTCCGACAGTTCCCCCTAGAAAGCACCCGTAAAACAGGGGCAACATGGAAACTGACAAACCTGGAAGATAAGAGACCACTAGTTGTTGTAACCTCAAGAATTATGAAACCAATTGATTAATCACAATAATTAATTTCTTTACGTTTAGGTAATATATGATAGATCTATGGCGGTCGGAGACGCCCCTAAATGGAAATTTCCGGTTTTCGGATTTTTCTAAAATTTGTTAAAAGTTGTTAAAACAAATCATAGTTCTTTGTCCAACAAGTGAGGAAAGTGATTCTTTTTCCCACTCGAGCTCAAGTGAGAGTAGAAAAAGGCTTTCCTCATGTGTTAGACACGACATTTCCTAAAAAAAACAACCCAATGAAAGAAGTAATATTGTAAACGTAACTTATTGTTACAGAATTTCGTCACAAATTCGTACGTAAAAGCAAGTTGATGATAGGTGGGTCCCAATAGTCTAGCTACAGTATTCTGTAGTATCGGTGTGGTCTCAATCTGTCATAAAGAAGCCGCCTTGTTCTAACCAATAAATGTAGGCTAGCAATTTTTAAGAGTCGAAATATAAGATATTAAATTAAACAAACCTGATTGAATACTAAATTAAATTGTTTAACTAAGTACTAGGCACATATAGTTCTAATAACACATTCTTACATTTTTAAGAGGCATTTTTGTAACACGACATTATTTTTCTCGCTAGTGAGAAAAAACGAATTTTCCTCACTATTTGTAGAGAAGAAACGCCCGTTTTCTAAGTACGTCGTGGAAAAAATATACTTTGATAGTATGTTTAACTACAGTTAAAAATTTAAGGACAAGAGTCTACCATAACGCTTTCTTTTGTACCAGTAACGAAACATACTTTTAGAAAACATTGAAAATACCCTAATTTTAGTACAAGAAATAACTGCAGTTTACTGCAGTGTTACCAATTACAAATTTTTGATTGCTGGTTGATTGTTAATGTTTGGTTGGATCGTTTTATTTGTGGTGTGGCGTTTAGAGTGTATTACTCTAGACGCCGGTTTGGATCAGAGAAAGAGTTTACGTTCGAGTAGGGTTTAACAGCGTTTATTATTGTACATAGCGTGGTCGAGCTATACTAAATCTAATGATGAATGGAAACGTTGTAGGTCAGCACATAGTGATCGGCGTACTATGTGCTATGCGAATTGCACCAATGGATTCGAGCTTCGGCCGGTCCTTACTTGATGCTGGCGCTATGACTTGTTGACTGCACTGAATTGATGGCGAACTGGACTGTGTGTCCAACTGATGAACTTGTGAAACGAATTGATGAACCGAACTCCTGTTCGGATGGGGTTGCGATGTCAACCCCACAGTGTTATTTTTCATTATTGTTGCTCCTCTCGTTATTTATCCGTTACCTAAAACAGTCTTTTTAATCATTGTGTAGGAAATTGTTACTAAATACCCATGAGTATATTGGCTGCCTTGATGAAAAGAGAAAGAACTAGGGTAGACTCCTTTATCCTTTTTTAAATTTTAACTGAAGTGCGCTATTGCAATGATCCAACCTCCGATGAAAATGTTGAGCTGTCAAATGAAGCACAACATATCGTAGGGGTGAAGCCTAGAATAAAAACGTTTCTTTATTTTGTTCACAAAAATAGATTAGATAAGAGTAATCTTGAAAATCATAATTACTTACCTCCTTATATTTTTTTAGTTGGTTTCCCAGTACACAGATGGCCAGTACAACCTCACAGCTTTATACTGCTGATTTGGGACACAGTATTTTCTTTTAACCCTTTCCGGCCCAAATTCTTGTTTTCGGGAAAAAAAAATTAATTGGGCTGAAATGTATTTGGTAGTATGTTAAATAAGACATGTTTACTAAAAAACAGAAAAAATATTTTACAAACGAAAATTTTTATGATGCCAAGTGGCATCATTGAGCTTACGATATGTATTTAAATAAAACATTTATTTGTTGTGAAAAAGTTTGAAACAGTTTTGTCTTTAGTTAAACACAATGGTGTCTGACATTTTTCGCACATCACCCTCGAATATGCTTTAATACATAATCGGCACCTTTTTTCGGCTCAATATGTATTGGGAAATGTTGGAATCCATCATATCTCATGTCGTCTACTAGAGCTGGAACTTTAGTATACTTCCTGAAAGGTGGTGGTGTTGATGATGGTGATGATGTTGTGGACGATGGTCTTCCTCTTTTGCGAATAATTGCTCCTTTTCTAGCCCTCAGAAGTGCGTGTGCAATTTCTGATCTAAAAACTAAAAGGCTTTTCCAATTTTTCTGACCACTTTGTGACATGTGACGTCTGTATAAGAGCCATGCATTCACAATACACATATCGACCAAATTCCAAAAATTCTTAAGTAGAACCTTTTCACTACAAAATTTATGCGGTATAATGCTACAAGCATATCATGGACATGCTTGATTACACCAGGACGTTGTACATCTATAAATCGCTTATCACCAACACTCCATCGTTGCACAGTTTCAATAGGATACACTCCTTTACAAGAAGAAAGGACATGAACAGATTTATTGTCAAACCATTTGACTACAGTCAAATTACTTGTTGCTTCCGTTCGAAAATCAAAAGATCCTCTTCCTTCTTTCTTTAAAACTTGGTCGTTTTTTAAACTACCGCAATGTAGTCGATTACTTCTGACTGTCCCAGTTGAATGTATTCCAATATTTTTCAACTGCCTGAAGAGTTCGGGGGATGTAAACCAATTGTCGCAGTACAATTTGAAATTTTGGTGTTTTGGCAAATTTTGACATAACCTCATTACAATATCACCACTTATTCCAAGTTCTGACGTTTCTTTTACTGTCCCTTTTCCAACATAAATTTCAAAATCATGGATAATTCCGTTAGAACTAGCACGAGCAAACATCTTTATGCCCCACTTGTGTGGCTTGTTTTTAACAAATTGTTTTAGAGAACTCCGTCCTTTGAATGGAATAATAATTTCGTCTACCGAATTGTGCTCTTCTGGTTCTATTTTACGAAGATTTGCTCTAATTGCTTCAATTATAGGACGAATTTTAAAAAGTTTGTCGTATTCAGGATCGTTGCGCGTCTTCAATTGGGAATTGTCGTTGAGGTGCAAAAATTTCTCAGTTTATCAAACCTGTTCCTAGACATGATGTCTGCAATTGGGCTGTATCTAGAACTTTCAGCCCAGTACATCCTATAACTGGGCATTTTTACAACACCACTCAAAATATGACATCCTATGAATTGCTCAATTTCTTCTTTGTTTGTGTTTACTGAAATCCCTGTTTTTCTACAGAATACAAATTAGTTTGAGTAACTACATGGTCTATCAAATTATCATCAAACAATTGTTTGAAGTAATTTAACGGCGTCATTTCAGGGTGAGGTGGATCAGAAAACATTGGGTAGCAATCTGCACTTATGTTTTCCAAATCTTTTTGCTGCCAATGGTATGTATTTTTTTTAATCGTTTTTTTATCTGATATCCAACTTTTAAATTAGCCAATGGCAAATCATCTTCGGAACTATATTCACTATCTACGTTTTCCACTTCTACATCGACACCGTTCACAGGTACAGATGTAGAGGGAGAATTTTATTGTTTGTCAAGTTTGATGCCGTAAAAAGTTCATCATCTTCACCGTCTGACTCGATATCTACGTCAGAAATATCACCTTCTAATAAAAGCAGTAAACGACGTACCTCATCTTCCGTCAAACCTTGTCGCGACATTGCCATTTTTACCTGAATAGAAAAAATTAAACCATAATTCGGAATGAGTTGAAAATAAAAATAAATTTGTTACAAAAATGTTCTAGTCAACAATAGAAACACAAATTGAATTTATTCATTGAAGCTCAATGACGCCACTTGGCATCACAGAAAGAAGGTGTTTTATTTACAGGTTTTCGACGTGTTTTTAACATTTAGTTCATATAATAAACATTTTACCTACCAATAAAAATATATGGCCTCGAAAATATTTTTTTCAGTAAATTTTAAAATAATAAAAACCGCGGGTACTAGCACAATGTAAGCAATGGTAACTCAGAACATCAAACGCATGTTGTAAAAGGTAAAATGAGTTACAGATGCCTTTTATGTGTCAAGAGACCTCTGTGAATGAGTAGATTTGACGATAATACAAAGAACTGCAATGCATTGTATGTGGTTTGAAACGTAAGCAAGTTAAAACGACACGATTCCAAATGGAATCACTGGGCTTGAAAGGGTTAAAAATTCAAAATTTAAATACTTTATTTATATTTTTCCTAAATTGTGTTTTTTGCAAATTTAAAAAAAGATACAAAACTTACAATAACATTAGTATACAGCAGTGAATATACGTGAATTTAAAGTTAAATTACAAAATCACCTCATCGAGCAAAAATTCCAATTCCATAAAACCCCCTTATCGAACGTGTGTTACGACATACATCACTCACCAGTACATACATAATATTTTAAACTGTTGTTACATTTTATTCTTTAGACGGTTTTGTTACGTGTCGAGTCAAATAAGTTTTGTCTCTTCACTTGTAGTCTGAGATACAGAGGAATACTCTTCATAGTGTGTTATTTTGTGGCGAGCAAAAGTAGATTTGTCTCTACATTTGTAGTCGCACTTATCACACCTGCAAGGCCAATCACCAGAGTGTTTCCTCAAGTGCTTTTTTAAGTTTTCCAAAAGTGCACAGGAATGATCACACAATTCACATTTAAACGGTTTTTCTTTACTGTGCGTACTTTCGTGCCGAATCAATAAAGTTTTCGTGCTAGCTTTGTAGTCGCATTTATCACATCCGTAAGGCCACTCACCAGAGTGTTTATATAAGTGGTTTTTTAAGTGCGTTGGTCTTGTACAGGAATAATCACAAAATGTACATTTAAATGGTTTCTCTTTAGCGTGCTTTGTCATGTGCTGGATTAATAAAGTTTTGGAACTAGTTTTGTAATCGCATTTATCGCATATGTAAGGCCACGCACCAGAATGTTTGTACAAATGACTTTTTAAGCTTCTTGACACTGTACTGCGAAAATCACAAATATTACATTTAAACGGTTTTTCTTTAGTGTGCTTTCTGACGTGCCCGATCAATGAAGTTTTGGAGCTAGTTTTGTAATCGCATTCGTCACACCTGTAAGGCCATCTATCAGAGTGTTTGCACAAATGGTTTTGTAGACTTAATGAATGAGCGGTGCAGTAATCACAAAAATTACATTTAAATGGTTTATCTTCGGTGTGTGTACTTTTTGTGTCGAGTCAAACTAGATTTGTCCCCACATTTGTAGTCGCACTGATCACACCCATAAGGCCACTCACCGGAGTGCTTCCACATATGCCTTTTAAATGGTTTGAACCTTTAGCGCAATAGTTACAATGATTACATTTAAACGATTTTTCTATAGTGTGCTTTCTTGCGTGCCGAATCAATAGGGAATTGGTGCTTGTTTTGTAATCGCACTTATCACACTTGCAGGGCCACTTGCCGGAATGTTTGTAGGAATGGTATTTTAAATCAGGTGATTGTGCACAAGAATAATCACACAATTGACATTTGAATGGTTTTTCATTAGAGTGTGATCTTTTGTGGCGAGCCAAAGTATTTTTGTCCCCACATTTGTAGTCGCACTCATCGCACTTGCAGGGCCACTTGCCTGTGTGTTTCCACATGTGCTTTTTAAAGTTTCCTGACCATTTACTAGAATACTCACATAATTTACATTTAAACTTTTTTCTTGGAAAGTGGGTCGCTTTATGTATATATAATGCGTGATTATCAAAAGTAGTATAACTACATATGTTGCATTTAACACGATGAGTAAATATATGATTGGTTAAATCATTTACAGTGTTACTGCTATAATTACATTGATTGCAGTAGTATAAAGTTTTCGGTAATGTAGATTCCTTAATACAATCCGTGTTAAATACCAGATATTCGTCTTTAATAATCTCCTCTTTCATTTTTTCATTAACTAGGAGAGAGAAGTTGTTCGGCAGTAATACACTATCGGTTTTTAAATTGAATTCACGGTGGCCTGCTTCATCAACTTCCTGGTTGCATTTCTTGCACACAACCGAGTTTTCTTCCACGCCTGATTCCTTCGGTGTAATTCAAATTACTAAATAGTTAGGTAAGATGCAATACTCACAACTTTTATAGAAAAGGTTGACAGCTTTAGATCGTTGCTTAGTGGATTAAATCGGACTTCATCCTTTAAACTGCAACTTCTACATAATGTTGTCGTTTCTGCCATGCTTAATTGATTCAAATTGAAACGATGGCTCACAGTTACTTGGCGAACAAACTGGGTACAGGAATACGAAAATGGCCGTGGTTCTTATACCTGTAAGTTGAAGAATTGTGTACAAACATAGTGCTTCAGAATTAAATTAATAATACTCACGGGTGTTCGGGCAGGTCATGGAATTTAATCAATTTAACCACAGTATACATCTACGAATGCAGTAGTTGCACTTCATATAAAATAAATGGGAAAATTTGGTATCAAATTTTTTTAGCGCAGGTTACTGCGCGTTGACGATATGCGGTGATACTAAAATTCGAGGCAAAGTTTAAATAATTTAACATCACATTGTCGTGGCGATGTGTACCTATGGTTTTACTATTTTTGCACAGATTGTTGAGATAACTATTCCGCTGTAAGAAACAAGGAGTACAAGTGGTGCAATACACGACTACAACGAAAACATAAATGTAGGTCAGAGTAAGGTTAAAGTTACCAGTGGCGGCGACTAAAGCAGAATTGTCTTAGAATGTGATTAAAGCAATGATTTGTTTGTAATTTATATTAAATATCAATAGATGATACATGAGAAAGACTGTACATCTACGTTCCAGGCAATTAAAACATACATTTTTTGCTTTTGAAATGTTACGCCTCTGGCAATAATCTTCACTGCATTACAATAACAAATTTGACAAATGCGCTGTAATTTGTGTGAATTATTTTTGATACAAACTTTTCATTCAAGTGCTACTGCTGCATTTGTAGATGTATACTGTGATTTAACCAAGTTTATTTGCAAATTACAAAATCGGCAAATAGTAAAAAAAATATATAGGTATTGCGGTGATTGTAAATTCGTCATTAAATTAATTAAATTCCATATTGAACATGAACATGAGATTATGGATTTTATTTATGCATTTGTGCTACTTGATGCAACCTTTGTTCTTTCTCTATAACTTTGACGTTTTCTTACCAGATTTTTCAAATTGTTCATAACCTTTTTATTTTACGAAGCACTTTCTACCGAAATTTAATCGATGTTATATAGAACATTGCGCTGGCTTACTACGAATAATGCTGGCTTTTTACGATATACTGCTTTTTGTGTAATTAACGCTGGGTTAATGAAATTTATAGATATAAACACGTATTTATAAAGTTAACGAGAAAATGTTTGCTTTAAACCGTGTCTTCCCCACTTTCACTTCGTTTCATCATATACCCATAAAAATCGATTTATCCTCATAGCCTACAATAAACAAATATATCTTAATACTAAACAATACATATAGTTTTACACTTATACATTAAAAATGATCTTGAAATCACTGCCAAATATTTCGTCCACGATAGTGTTTTGGATTTTTCCAACATTTTGGGAAATAATTCGATTAATCTGATTGCCTATATAACAAAGTACACATGACGTAATCTCTGGTATTTTAATATGGGGATCTATCCGTATACAGTTTATTGTGGTCATCATTTTTAGCTGTAAGTTTGTATCCAGTCCAACAGATATTGTTCCTAACCTATGTATTACTTCAGTGTCGGTAAATTTGTGGTAACCTTACTTTATAATAAATTTATATCTTATAAGGCATTTCAACGCTTTTGCCAAAATCGCGTCTGTAGGACAAACAAACCTTTGTTTTTATTGTAATGTGTGTAATTTCTGTTGATTTTCTGTACTGAAAGAGTATTTTAACTCAATTTATCTTCAAAATTACAAATAACAGGGGTTTAAAAAACTTTACACTGTTACGATTTCCTCTAGTGCCACAGTTCACTACACAACCAAATGCTGGCATTATGGTACATTACAAATCAATTAAACGTATAAGCTATATTAAAATCCTATAACTCAATGATAAAATCCATCTAATTGTACGTAAGTTTGCCGTACAGTAGCCATTTTTAAAGGTCTTTGACAGTTATCTGACAGAGCATTGAAATGCCTTACCTATATTTTTTTTACTATTTTTGTTACCACTATGTAGCGTGAGGTCTAAAAGTAATATTATAGAATTTTATAATGTAAAGTTAAATCGATCAAATACAAACGAACTGTTTTGAATTCAAAATCAGGACAACTACGATTACAGACGCTCAAAATTATTTGAAATTGTTCATAGGACGCTAAAATGCTCACAGATACTTAAACAGTTTTCTCGAAAATAGTTTGATGTAAAAAAAAATCCGCATAACTAAGTATAATGGGATTTATTTTCAAGATATGTTCATAGAAGCACCATATCTTTCATCATCATCAGATAATTCAGAAAGAGTTGTAAAGGTGATTTCAAAACGACAGACAAGTAAGAAGAGAAAAATAAAAACAATTGCAAAAAATTAGAGTTTGAAATGTTTATCAAATGCTAAAATGTTCAGAGATCCTCAAACACCTCGTAATAGAAAACTCAATAAAAACAACTTAGGGATGAAATTGAAAACCCTTACAAATATCGAGTAATTTTGAAAGTTCGCCAAGTACAAAAATTCAATAAGTTGTTCAGAGAACGGCTACAATTACCAAACGTTTATTAGCCGATGTATTTTAAAAAAAAGTTTTATAAATGTTCACAGAACGACCTGAAACACTGGTTTCAAAACTTTAGATACGTACAAATTTACAAAAAGGATGACGGTTTTAAATGCCAAAATGTTCGGAGACACTTAAACAACCCGTTATAGAAAATTCAATAAAAATAATTGACACAGTTGTAAAACCTTGCTAATACTCGCGTACTGTTGAAAAACCACCATTTCGTTAAAATGTTCACAGAAAATTCCATGAATCTAAACTCAAGACACACGGGCGTTAAAGAATTAATGCAGAGAATAAAAAGTTACTATAAGAAAATTTTTAGATAACTGCAAAAAAATTTACACAAAATTTAGTCAAATATGATCACAGAAACGTAAGAAGAAGACAAGACCAGTAAAGAAACGTGTAAAGTTTTGAAATGTTTACAGACACGTTTCGTACAGTTTAATGTAAACAATGCTAGTTAAAACACCAACATTTCATCAAGTGCAAAGGTATAAGATGATTTATTTTCATAAAAACTCGAAACATGTTCACAGAAACAATGAAAAAGTAATTAGAAATACAAAAAGAAAGCTTTGAAATGTTCATAAAAATTCAATTAGAACAACTTTGGAATAAAATTGTAAATTACAATGATTCACTAAGACCAGAGGTATACAGTGATTTAGTTTAAGAAAAAATTGTTCAAAGACACGAAAAAAACTCGGCATTTAAAGTCGCACTCGCTTAAATATTTATACAGAAACATATTTTTAAGTTCAAAAATAAGAACATCCTCTCACATAATTTAAGTGTTAATGTATTTCATTAATCAAGAATAAATAATGTTCATAGAATTACAAAATGTTTACTTACAAGCAGTAAACAGATGTTCACAGAAAATGTATAGTACAAATTCAAAGATTGGGATTTAACAATTAATGATTGAAGGATTAGTAGAAATCAAGATTGTCCAGATGTTCACAGAAAGAAAAACACTACACAAATCAAGTGAGCCGATAATTATACCTACGTAAGATTAGTAATCGTTAAATTATATTTTCTTTTTATCAAAATCCAGTACTTTATTCGTACAATCATCAACATTTATAAGATCGAGAGATCCTTGGTTAGTAACTTTGTTCAAATAGTAATTGTATTAGTAACGTATTCGGATAAAAACATTAAAAATTTTATTAACAAAAAAAATCAGAACAAAATCAATTAACATTTATAAACTCATCATAATTAATACGACGTCAATCTATAAAACATTTAATCAAGAAAGTCGATCAAATACAATAAAACGATCAAGTGAGCTTGGATTTGGTAACAGTGACGCAATGATTCCTATTTGCATTAATGAAATTAATTATCACAAAAATAATCTTCTTAGTAAGAGTTTTAAAATCGAGAAAATAATCAAGTGACAGAGAGAATTGATTAACTTTTAATAGAAATAATTATTAAAATTTAGTAACATTTTTGAATAACAAGTTTGAGGTTCTAGTTTAACAAAAATTTTAAAAAACTGTATAATTAATTAGTAATTTAAGAGATAGAATTTAGTAACTGTTACTAACACAAAAATTGGTATGTGGAGTAGGTTAAATTATATCACCTTAGGACAATATGTAACAGGATTTTTTGTACGTCGCTCAAATTTAGTGTGATTTTTCCTGGAGTTCCTTGTGGCGCCGGTAGATGGCGGTCTTTGGTTCTTTTTACGGTATCTGTTGGTCAATTCCGTCCTTAGTCGGCTCTGTGTTGTGTTGATCTTCGTGGTGTTTGCATGCGCTCCGTTGTGGTGACGCTTAGGTAAATTAAATCTACTGTTTTCCATGGCTTCCGTAGTAATCGATCTTTTATTTTAGGGTATGATTATTGATAGCAACAATGCCCATTGTTTCCGTCTAATATTTTAGCACATTTTATGCGTTTTTCGCATTCCATCACCGTAAGTAGTTTGGCGCGTGCATTTAGGCGATAGTGGGTGACATTTTCCTTGCTTTCTTTTAGATGAATCATTCTTACTAGCTCCTTGACAACGAACAAACTGTGACTACTGGGATGACACACAATTACTATCACGACGGCTTTACTACAAAATGTCTACCTAGTTTCTTTGTGTACGAGTTGGGTTATTAAAGGACGGCATCCAACACCCGAAACTGTACAAGCCGCTTCGCCAATCACACCCGCTCTGTACCTGCCTTCGTAGCTACCTACTAGAATTATCTAAGGTACTGAGTTTTACTTGTTTTCTTGCGCGTCGAAACCAGTTATGAATTGACCTTGGTCCCGCCGTTGAACTTAAACGCAAAATTAACCTAGCGCTTACTGCGTCGTAAATTTAGTGCGCCCAAAGAAAAAACGAGTATTGCTACGTCAGCCCGCTGCGATTTGTGTTTCTTTTACTTGTTCAAATTGTGTAATTGTTGCTTTAGCAAAATAAACCTAACTAATTACTTGTTTTAGTGCGAGTATTTTATTGTAACCCATAAATACATTAATCGTTCTATCTCGCGGTAATGTAAATATCTTCTTTGATTACAAGATAGTGGCGCCGAGAAAGGGTATTGACAACAATTTAATAAGACGGTTCTTTTAGTATCCATACTTAAATCTACGACTCACGCCTCGCCGTACTCTAGTGAATAGCCGGGTGATACTAATTGTCCGTCGGATACAATCTTACTATTGGGTTCAATTAATTTTTCTCTCTCTCCTTTAATTTACACTCGTTCGGAATTACAAATTCGGTCTAAATTTTTTAAATTTGTACTTTACAAATAATTATCAAAATTTTTTAATATAACAAAAATTGATGCCAACATAACCATAATCATATTACATTACGGGTAGACAGCTAAATTAAAATAATGTATGTTATTATTCATCTTAAAAGTATAACTAAGGGATGAATTTTCCTCTAGTTATCTTTCCAATTTAGCTACATATACCCTCAAACTAAATATAAGTACTTATAGTATCGCATCGTCACTAAATTAATTAGAATAATTAATTGTTAGGATAAGGCCAATTTCGTTATGTTTTAACTGTTTATTAACTTTGTTTATTATTAACTGTAAACCCAAAGCAAAAGACATTGTTGTACAAAATCCGATAGCGCCCCGCTGTCCCCTCCCGTAAGCTAGTTGCCCCACTTAAGTTATGCCTTATATAAGCGTGAGCTCTTTTGTTCAACAGACAGTTGGATCCGGATACCTATTCTGCCTGCTTCTGCGGCTAATACTGAGTAAGTTCGCTTCTCTAATTTAACCACCAAAGATACCGCTTTGGCTATTCCTTCCCGACCCCCAGGATGTAGAGATACCGCTTTATGTTCCCTTAACTTTCCTTTTTCCTATCCGTGTGTTGTATTTGAGGTGACACATTTTCACGCCTTAAGTAAGTAAGTCCAAGTTAGCATAGCGCATTTTCGTGTGTCAACTTGGTCATTCCTTTTCATTTTTCCTATCCGTGTGTTGTGTTTGGGGTGACGCATTTTCGCGCCTTGAATACACCACTCAAGCCGTTGGCCGGGTCGATATAGCACATATTCGTATGTCGACTCGGCCACTCCCACTACCTACCGCATCCCTTAACAGACCTCCGTTCTGCTTATATACAGTCACCGCATCCCTTAACAAACCGCCGCTCTGCTTACATTACCGAAACCCTCACCCCTGTAACTGTCGAATCCGCTGACTGCTTTTGGGTTGCATGGTTTGTACTTATGTTGTTTCTCTGTGAAACTAATAACTTGTTTCGTTTTGAGTTTTAGTGTATTTTCTTTATTTCTTCGAACTGCTTCCCGTTAGACGATCAGAACACTGGAATTTTTAACGTCCACTGTAGTTGCCCGACAAGCAAACGGAGAGTAAACTTCGTCATCAAATCTGGCGCCCGAGATCTGCCCGCTTTTGTTATTTACAGAAACTAACCGACTTGGGAAGCAAGCGTCACAAAAAAGAGATGCAAGGATGGAGCTAACTGTCACGTGACCCGTAACAGAAACTACTTCAATACAGCATATGAAAAGTTAAATTCATACTCGCGCTTGTCACGATATACATTCAATATTCGTAAATTTTCAACACACATGAAGCATTTTGCTTTTGAATAAGCAAATTGAAACACTGTGATGAAATTGTTACCATTGATATTATTCTGGGAAAAAAAGCAACAAAAACAAAATAAAAATGACCAAATATTACGTAGTCATGATTTTGGCACCCTTTTCATATTTGTCCCGTCTGCTTAACATAATCATTTTCATGTAACAAGAACTAAATCATCGATGAGGAATAAAACTGGTACATATTTTTAGAAATCTTAAAGGTTTGAATATTTTTTGTTTGCGTTCTCAAAAATGTCCATTATTTTCTATATTTATCTCGTACAGTTTTTAAAAGTCACTTCCAAGTACACACTACTTTACTACTCGAATCCTATGGCTAATACTGTTGCCGAAATATGCTTGCAACTACCACTGAACCATGCTATGCAGGTACAACGCAGAGTAATTACAACATTTCTAGATTCATTTAACTATTCAAACAAGTACATAAAAAGTATCTCGTTATCATAACGAGTAAATGTTGCAATCAAAACAACCTTCATATTTGTATAATCTTTTGATCAAACACTCAGAGATATCATCACATGATGCTAAACTGCGAGAATGTAATTCTTATGTCACCCCCATACTTCGAACTGCTAAATTTGAATGTTACTTTGAATACACGGCACCAAAAACTATAAATGCATTAAAAAACAAATAACAGGTACTTAATAAAACAATTTTAAATACTTACAGAAGACAGAGGTAATAGTAAACAATTTAGTCTTGAAAAAGACTGTTTGTAAAAAATGCAGCAAAACGATCAAAAGAAGATAAAAACCACGCAGAACAAACCCAAACACAAAACTCAAACGAATAATTAAAAATTTTAAGGTTAGCTTGGCTTGGGTTGATTTTTGGTAATAATTTAAAATTTAGAGTATTTTAGAGGATTCGTGTTGGTAAAACAAAATTGTTTTAGCTGCATATCAGTTCCAGTTGCTATGAGTTTTTGCAGTTCTCCATCTGTTTGTTGGCTTTGTGCCAATTCTTCATATTGCAGGTTAGGTTGTGCTGAGATCTCATCAATTCGAGACATTAAGTCTTCGACAATGTTTTCTGCGTCAACTATATGCTTTATCTCCGTTGTGAATTGCAAAATTAAATCTAAATACCGGAGTTGCCTTGGTGAAGCCTTTTCAAGTTTCTGGTGGAATGCAAATGTAAGTGGCTTATGGTCTGTGAAGATCGTGAAATGTCTGCCTTCAATGCTGTGACGGAAACGCTTTACAGCAGCATATGCATCAAGGAGTTCTCGATCGTAACTACTATATTTGCCTTGGGCTGCATTTAATTTCTGCGAATAGAATGCCAGAGGTTTCCAGACACCATCTTCGATCTTCTGCAATGTTGCACCGATTGCCTTGTCCGAAGCATCTACTGCGATAGACAAAGGAGCTTCAAATTTGGGGTGAACAAGCAAAGTGGCAGATGACAGAATGTGCTTTACTTCTTCAAAAGTTTCCAGCTCCGCGTCTGACCAATTAACCTTTTTGGTACTGTTTTTGGAACCTTTTAGGAGACTCGTTAAAGGTGCGAGTTTGTCTGCTGTTTGTGGTACAAATCTTCTATAGAAGTTTATCATCCCGAGAAACCTGCGAAGGTCCTTCATAGTCTGCGGTCGAGGATAATTACGAATAGCTGAAACTTTTTCTTGTGGTGGTCGAATGCCTTCTGAGGTATTGTTTAACCGAGGAAATTTATAGAATGCTTGCCAAAGTGACACATTTCAGGGTTGATTATGACACCAAAATTTTCAAAGCGTTCGAAGAGTACCTGGAGATGCTCTATGTGTTGGTTTTTGTTCTCCGAGAATGTATGGAAAGCAGAAATCGATTCCATGTGTTACGTCACCAATAAAATGTTGAAACGTTTGAACAGCATTTCTTAAGCAGAATGACATAAATAATAACTCAAACAATCCGAAAGGAGTAGCAATTACTGTTTTCTTGACATCTTCATTTGCTATGGGTGTCTGATGGTATGCTTTAGCTAAATCGATGACTGAAAAGATTGATTTTCCGTGCAACAGGTGGGAAAAGTCTTCGATATGCCTTACAGGGTACTTATCGGGTATAGTAGGGGCATTTAGAGCTCGATAGTCCCCACATGGTCTCAGTTCTCCAGGAACCAGATGTAGTAGTGAGTTCCACTCACTAGAGGAGGGTCTAATGATGCCGGTACGAACTAAATCGTGTACTCCTTTTTCGCTGTCCTGAACGTGTTGGGGGCTAACCTTCGTGGACGATTTGAAACTGCTGGTCATGGTGTAGTACATATATGGTGTACCATTGAATGCTTCACAGAACTACCAGCAGAAGTGGGTGTAACTATTGTAGGATAACTTTTTAAGAGTTCAAGGTATATGTCACTTGTTGCACCCAGATAAGTTTATTTGCATCGTATACACTTTACCAACACTTATTAAGTTTGTCAACGTGTCAACTAATCTATGGTTCTTTAAATCTACTAAGAGTCCATAATGGGTTAAGAAATCAGCACCAATGATTACATGCTCGATATCTGCTATTAAAAAGTTCCACATGAAGTCGCGTCTTAAAGATAGATTTAGGCACTTACTAACTAAACCGTATGTACAAAACTTATCACCATTCACTGCACTTAAATTGAAGTCTGTTTCTGTTACTGGGCGGTGTATAAGTTGCTTGGGAAACACCGAAACACCGGCACCAGTGTCAACTAAATATCTAATGTTTTCAGTCTTACCACTATCAAAGAGATGACACTGTCCTTCTCGTCTGTCGACCGTCGCTTCGACAGACAAATCTTTTAGTTTCTTTGATTGTAATTACAAGGCTCAGAGCATTTACGAGCTCTCTCCGAACCTATTATGGTAGAAGCACAGATTCGGATCTCTACGTGATCGGCTTCTTGGACTAGAGTGTCTTCGGTTATTGTAAAAATGGCCATGACTTGTTTGACGACCATTTTGTTCTTCTAACCGTTTCAACCTCGATGATATCGCCGCTAACTGCCGCGAGATGGTGCTGACGTCGAACGGTTTGGCGTCCGTGTCTTTGTTATCATCGCTCGTTTTGCCTCCATTTGGAACATGTAGTGATGGCGCAGGAACGTCGCTACATGCTGATACAAATGCTTTTGGCCAATGGGTTGCTTAGCCACCGTTGCGAGGATTGCTTGAGCGTATGCCGGCAATCGACTGGTCCATATAGTTCGAAGCAAGTCATCCGGCACGGTTTTACCAGCCAGTCCGCGTAGGTAACGTAGGAATTGATTTGGCTTCCTATCTCCGAGTTCTTCGTACTCCAAAAGTTGGCGTGTTTTTTTTTCTTGTGACGTCGATAAACGTTCTATGAGCTCTTTCTTGATCTTTCTCGTATTTGTTCTCGACGGGGGGTGATATTACAACATCTAACACTTCAGATACATACCTATATAGAACTCTAAATTCAATACAATATGGCGGATTACTAAGTTACATCACAGTTACATTCTGTATTTTAAATTATGAGATTGTTAGTTTGCATTATTTATTGACAGTTGAGCTGACATGTTGAAATGCCACATGTAAAATTGCATTCCGTGTTCAATTTATTAATTTATTTTTGTGGTAGTTTTATTCGTAAAGAAAACTGACAACAGATTTTGCTGAAATCTCATAACCCCAATATATACCTAGACTAAAAACAAAGTGGTAAAATTTTAAACTTCATTATACAGTCAAATCGAATTTAATTGCAATAAAATCCATTAAAAATGGTTATCACATATCTTTCGACTACTTACTACAAACTGGTTCAAAAATTTTAAATTAACCGCGCTTTAACTTTACTTTTCCCTGCAACCACTTATGACGCTGAAGTTTATTCCTTTAGCTAATAGAAGCTTTCCCATCTAAAGACGCCGTTTATCGATGGATATAAATTTGAAACCAAAATGTAATTCAACATCTATAATGTTTTGATACCAACAGTTATGTTAGAGATTCTCTCCAGAGGGCGCAGAACAGTGCGAAATTTAAAATGTACAGGGTCCCTATTGATTTTCTGTAGTTGACAATGTAAGCTGTCAATCAGTAATCAATTTGGAGGTTATCCATTAAATTGGTATGACTCTTTATATGACATCACAGAAGACATTGAAAAGTCTGCTGTCACTAGATGAAAATTATTAATTAATATATTTTATGTATTGCGTGTGTACAATACCTGAAAAAAATCAAATATTGTATTTTTTTGAATTAAAGCATTGTCGATAGATGTACCAGTTACATAAGTCGATTCTTCGATTTATAGCTAACTAAGTGTTGGCAAAAGTAACAATCTCAATTCGCCTGTTGTAAAGAAATTGTACAACAGCAAACAAACACCAAAAAGTACCCGACAGTTGTTTTAGGACTCTTCAGAAGTGAGAGAACTCTTGGACAATTGCGCGGTTATCGAGTTATGGTCCACAAGAAGGCACATCATATACGACAAATAAGTGTTGTCTAGTGTGTGCTTATACATCTGTCGATAAATTTCGTTTAATATAATAATTTTGGGAGGAGTTACGCTAGCATGATACGACACTGATGTGGCAACACTTATTTATTATAGTAATCATTCATTATTATAATAAATATAAGTATTATTAAATAATTAAAGTAATCCAATATTTAGTTTTTTATTCATTTATTTATAACATTGACTAGACTAGTTTCAAATCAAAAATAATTATGTGAGTCAACAGTATTAATTTTTTTAAATAAAAATAGATCCCATATTCATTTATAAATTTAAACTTAGGTGCTAAGCACAATAATAATATAGAACTGACTGTGTTTTTGCTAAGCACGGCAGTCTTGCTTTTCAATAACGCAACAAATATGGCCCAGCAGAACACTTCCTTCGATATCTCTATTAAAAAATTGCAGTCGAAACTCGAAAGTATTGGAAATATTTAATTAAATTTCGAAAGAGCAACAATGACAACAATAAATAGACGTAGGAGTCGCAGGAGAAGTAAGTTGATAACAAGCATTTTTCGCAACTTTGTGAGTTTTCAAGTTTATGCTCGATTACTGCAAAAAATTACAATTAAGCAGCTTTTCCCGAGTGTGTTTTATGGTGTCGAGTCAAAGCATTTTTATGACGACATCTGTAATCGCACTTATCACAGCTGAAAGGTTTCTCTACTGAGTGTTTGTACATGTGTGTTTTCAATAGGTCTGCTCGACTGCCGGAATAATCACAAACATCACATTTAAACTGGTTTTCTTGAGTGTGCTTTCTAGTGTGCCGAATTAATGCACTTTTTTCGCGACCCTTATAGTCGCACTTATCACAGCTGAAAGGTTTCTCCCCTGAGTGTTTGTACATGTGTGTTTTCAAGTTTACTGCTTGATTACTGCAATAATCACAAACATTACATTTAAACGGTTTTTCTTGGGTGTGCCTTCTATTGTGCCGAATCAATGCCACTTTTTCGCGACCCTTATAGTCGCACTTATCACAACTGAAAGGCTTTTCCCCTGAGTGTCTGTACATGTGTATTTTCAATAAGTCTGCCCGACTGCCGCAATAATCACAAAAATCACATTTAAATGGTTTTTCTTGAGTGTGTCTCCTATTATGCCGAATTAAATCACTTTTTTTACAACACCTGTAATCGCACATATCACAGTTGTAAGGCCTATCTCCTGAATGTTTATACATGTGCGTTTTTAAGTTTGCTGAACGACTGCTGCAAAAATCACACAAATTACACTTAAATGGTTTTTCTTGAGTGTGAATTCTATTGTGCTGAATCAAATCATAATTACTGCAACACGTGAATCCGCACTTATCACAACTGAAACGCCTCTCTCTTGAGTGTTTGTACATGTGAATTTTCAAGTTGCTTAATCGATTATTGCCATAATCACAAATATTGCACCTAAAGGATTTTTCTTGAGTATGAGTTTTATTGTGCTGAATCAAATAAGTTTTGTTGCGACACTTGTAGTCGCTGAAAAGCCTTTCTTCCGAGTATTTACACAAACGCCTCAATTTGTTACGAATACGTTTGCAATTAAACTGTTTCTTATGGATTAACACATGATACTTTAAAGTCGTTTTGCTTTTAGACCGATAACCACAATCATAACATTCAACTGAATTTTCTTCCGATGAATCATTAAGGTGTACTTCTTCATGCCTCCATAAAGAGGAATTATCAAATGTAGTATAAGTACACACACTGCATTTAAAAAGGTGAGTAATTATGTGATTGGTTAATATTTGTTTATCCTTTGTGGCGTAATTACATTGGTAGCAGTAATACAACATATCGGATTCTGTAAATTCTTCCATGTCCATGTTAAATTCTACACATTCTTCTTTAATAATCTCTTCATTTTTAACTAGAGCAAGCTCTTTTTTGATTTTATCCAAACAATGTTCTGAAGAAAAGTTTGTCAGAAATGATGGTGAAAGATTAACATTTTCTAAAATATTTGCTTTTTGCATTAACGCTTCGTGTTCTTCATCAATTTTCAGCTTACATTCGTTGCATGCAAGTGGGTTTTCATCAATGCTCAGCTCCTACAATGTAGTTGAAGTGTATCAATAATTCAGTATGAAACGTTACGATACTTACTGCTTTTATGGGAAAGGGCGACAACTTAGTATGTAGCATCGAATTGTAGGATTGGGAATGTGGTAGTGGTTCATCTTTTATATTTTTAAAACAAATTTGACATGCTATCGTGGTGTGTTCCATTATTAATACACTAATTGTAAATCTGAATTGCCCACAGCTCAATATACAAATTTCGTAGTGATTGTTGTACCTGCAAATATACGCGTTTAATTATACAGGGTGTAACACGAAGATATGAATTTTATTACAGTTTTGAAATTATACAGGAGCGGTTTCCGCGAACGTCAATAAAATATAATCATTTCGGTTATAGAGTAAAGTCAACATAGGAAGACATAAAGCTGCGCGAAAAACGTGACGTCAAGGTGTAAAGCCCAACTCCAATAAAATATAAGTTTAGCTTATGCTACATATCGTGTTTGTTGACAAAAAACAGGTAGTAGATAGTTTAGAAAACTTATTTTGTAGAATGGCATTATAACGCAAAAACAAAGAGGTTATAAACAAAAAGCTGGAAACATATGTTTTTAGGGAGCGCAGAATATCAGTGTCATTTCCAATTATTACTGCGTTTTTATCTATTTAAAAAATACGTTTCTGCGCTGGTGTCTTAAGGTTTTGATCGCAATCTACCCATAGATAAATAACCACTCCTGGGAGAAGAGACTGTAATGCATTACAGTGGTAAAATGTGGTTGTGCGTACTCATTGTACATTGTAGCATTAGATACAATGAAAAACCCAAATTATCAAAATAAAAAAAAATGATACAAAATTTTGTTTGTAATGTGATTGCAAAGTCACATTTTTAATGTATAGATGTAAAATATATACTTATATAATGTTTAGTACTATGATATAAGTGGTTTATTGTAGGTTAAGAGAATATATCGATTTTGGTGCGTACGGGATGAAGTAAAATGTAAGTAGGAACAGCGAAGAATGATGGGTGTGTAGCATAAAACAATTAATACAAAGTTTTCTTCGTAAATAATTAATAGATGTGTTATAGTTATAAAATTTAATTAACTCAGTTAGCGGAAACGGTTACTAAAAAGAAGGAAACCCGCGCATATGTTGTTAAGTCCCTGCAGTTGTAGAAAATCGAAATAAATAACGAAGTTTTTGATGAAGAAAATGATAAACAATTTAGAGCTAAGAAGAATACAGCAATAAATGAAATAAAGAAGACGTCGTGAAATAATCCAAGGCAAGAGGTCACTTTATTTAGAACACTTCAAAGGTCGAACGTAACACGTCACGTATAAAACGCACAAGGTTAATCTAAACTTAGAACAATTAAATTTGTATTAAAAAGAAATTAAATTTGTAGCTGAATATTTTTAGTCGCGTAAATGTCGTGCATGTAACGTTATATAAATTTATATTCATATTTGTAAAGAAGTGTACGTTCAATTACTTTATTTTCTGATATTAAAATTTTTTAAACAATAAACCTCGTTTTTATTATGAATCCAAGACTTTGTGATATTGTAAATTAAGAATTAATAATCATAAGAGTCTCATGTTCACGTGGAATATAATTTTATTTTATTTAACACAAAAATGCAATCACCACAATATGGCACTAAATGAATTATTTAATAAAATTATTTTGAATCAAAAATGATTAATTAAACTTATAGTAAACTTCAAACAAATTAGGGTATTTAAAGTTAAATAAGGTTTCTAGAAACCGATCTAATATTAATTTAAGGAAGCAATAATTGTAAATAATATTTTCATTTAGTTGCAGTAAAGATATTGAAGGCGGACTTTTAATCGTAAGTATAAATAGTACTTTGTTTTGTAAACTCATATCTGTTGGACGATAAGAAATGTGAAGTTGCATTTTTAGCAGAGGTGACCTTGAATTTTTGTGAGTATTAAAATTTCGATAAGAACACGTAAACCCAAAAAAAACGACGAAAAATAGATGGCTCTACCGTTCAATTGCGACGAGATTTTTTCAGTTTTCTCCTCCATTTTTTTATGTCAGTTCCACCGTACCTGTCTCAATGCGTGTTTCTTGAATAGGAATATGAAAGTGATTTGAGGTTCGAAGTTACTTCATTGTTACAAGATACTGCATTGATTATAAAATTAGTTACCGTAATGTTTGTGACAATTAGTAAATATGAATACGTCAGTTGCACAAATGATAAAAAGAACAGCGTTGACGCCGTAGACATGCGTTTTTTTAAAAATTTCCTATAATAAATGTAAAGCTTACAAAGCGTAAAGTAGCAAAAAAATTGTAGAAAAATTTGTATTGCGGTTGTGGATGTTGACACTTTAGGAAATAAGTTAATATGTGAAAAACTTTTTTTACCCTCCGAAATTATTATAAAAAATAAACGTAAATTATTAAGTGTAAAATCAGTGCCTGTAAAATTCTAGAAAGAAGGTAAGCAAATTACTATTATTTTTATTTACCCGTTGAGGTTTTCTTTTATTTCCAAATTGACGAGATACACATTATGCTTATGCATTCATGTAGCGTACGTATATAGCGATCAAAAAGGTTTTTAAGAAAATTGAAAGTCCTTTAACAACTTTTTGTTATTTGTTATTGGAACATTAAAACTTGTCATTAGAAGCTAAACTAAAAGTTTTGTGTGTAATTAATTTTGAAAAGAATATTCAAAATTAAATACAATTGACTCAGCATATCTTTTATTAGTGAATTTATGTTATTTTTTTCTTCTTAGAATCAACTTGCGCATCTAAGCAAATTACAACCGAGGACGTCCTTCTCGATTAAAAAAAACTCAGCAGATGCATCTTTTCCAACTGGGTCCGAAGCGAATAAATTGTTTATGTAAATAATAACCACAATTATATGGAAAACATACATAAAAATGATTGTTTTTATCATAACTTGTATTGATGGAAATAAATTTTATTTCTTACAAATTAAATTGTTGTTTTATTGGTTTGAAACAAAATTTAAAAACAATGCAAAATAATTATGATGCACTAGGATAAATTCGTGGCAAGCTAAATTAAATGAGTGCACATTTTTTATTGGGCACGTGCAAGTTACTTATTTTGCGATAAGAATGAATGTCTTTGAAAACTGCTGAGTTTGATTCTTGAATCATTCTCAAATGTAGATCAACACCGATGTTGCATTTACGAGATGCACTAACAGAATCAATAGGTTACAGTATTCACCGTTCGCAGCAGCACTTTACCAATGAACAGTTTGGTAGTCAAGGGTGAAAGGGGCGTCCGTTGCTTGTAAGAGATGTAGTTACGTAAAAATATTAAAGCTTGCGTATCTTTCCAAAGTTTATAATCAATGGTGTAAGGTAGAACATAAAGTGGGAAAGTGAACAAAAAAAACCAGTAAGACGATTTTTTAAAAACAAAAAAAAAAAAAAAAAAAGGTGATTAACAGACAAAAATTTAAATGGTAATGTTTTAAGCATTACAACAAAATAATTTATAAATAAAATAACTTCTTTTTATTTTTAAAAAAAGAATTAGGAGGAGACCAAAAAAAAAAACCAAAAAAAAAAAGGAGTTTAAACTAAAAATTAAAATTAAAAAAGAAAAAGGAAAGGTTTTCATACAACCTTGTCATATGTGTCAACTAGAAACCTTGAAACAAGCTTTTACCATAAACTACACCATTTAATCAACAAGCCTATGACAACCTTTACATGTTTTATAGACAAGCTTAAGCAGACTTGTGATAACCTTAAATTGCTATTTGGTCAATTACAAAGAAATTTAAGTTAGCTTAATAAACCTCATAATAAATAATAAAAAAGAAATACACAAATCTACCCGACTATTTCCACTTAGCAGCAATAACACGACATGGCCTAAAAGCCAAATTAACAATTGGTTTTAAGTTTAAAAAAAAAGAATTTTTATGACGACACGACGAAGGTTTTCATACAACCTAGTCATGTGTGTTAACTATAATAAGCCTCGTGTAATAATAGAAAAAAATGATAAAGAAGAAATACAAAAATTTTCTCGAATATTTACTTGGCAGCAAATGTATAAGCAGGTGGTCGATGTACGATATTTGTTGGTCCAATTCGTAGCAGAAAGCTGACAAACGTGGAACACTAACATGTGATTAATGTGCACTACCCTATTAGGTTGTAAAGCGTATTTATATGTGTCGTGGTTGCGAAGTTCTTTGCTCGACCTAGATATAAAAGTTGAATACGAAAAGTTAATAAACTTAAGGTATTTCGACGTTGCTTAAACGTCTCCACATCTATGCGATTGAAAATAGTAGGCACTTGCCGTTTAAATTTGATTTTTAAAGTTAACCACAATAGTGGTATTTTAATGACATCTTCATCATTAATTCTTATACATCGTTATTGATTTTTCAGTTCTAATACTTATTTTATCAAAAATGGTCAGGTTAGGTTGACGGAACCGCTTTATTTTCGAATTAGAGTACATGAGTACAAATTTTGGTCGATGCCTTTACAAGTGGAAAAGTATTATTAAAACAAAGGCATTTAAAAGATTTAAGTTAAACATGCTGAATATTAACACCTAATTAAGTAGTTTTATTTGTAAACTATGAAATATAGCGAACCTTAGGGAAAGCTTTACAATTAATTGGTAGGTACACTAAGTTAGCACAGATGTTGTTAAGTCAACACTTATGGGAATTAGTGCAGCACAACTTCTTTTTAAGAAGAAATTTCGTTCAAGAGGCGAAACAGAAGTAAGAAGAAACTATAGCGTCTTTGTACAAGGTCACACTCGACGATGGCATTGTTCCGCATAGATCTCCGGCTCACAAGATGGGTGTGAGTAGTGATGTCATGAATGACAGTTTTTAATAATAAATGTATATTACATACAACATGATTCAATGTAATCTTAACGAAAACAATGGATATAAAATAAAATACTGAAATAAACTAAGTAAATTGGATCAAAACGGACTTACAAAGAATGCCGGCAACAGGACAAGAACCCAACCCAATCATATCTAACGTGTTTATGCAAGTGTATTTTTAAGGTAACCAAGTATTTACAAGTGAAATCGCACATACTGTATTTAAATGAAAGTTCTTTAAAATGAGTTTTCTCTCTTCAAATGATATTTCTAGTCGCAGCTAAAATTACGTTCAAGTGAATGTTTATTCAAGTGCACTTTTAGGTTAGACAAATTGCCTGCAGTTGACCTATCAGCCTAAAAAACGTTGCATTGAAATGATTTATTATCAGAATGAAGTATATTTTGTGCTTCTTTAACAGGTATTTGGTGGATGTTTTAACGTTGCACTTGCTACCCGTTTTAAGTTTTTCTTTTTTGTGTGACACCAACTTACTCGTAATGTTTCGTGTGTATTCGTAGTCAATATTAGATTCACCCAAATGTGTGTTCAAATGTACTTTCAGATTGACCAAGTATTTACAACTGAAATCACATAAATTGCATTTTAACGGTTTATCATTGTAATGAACTCTGTCGTGGTTCGTTAAAAGAGGTTTCTCTTCAGCAGTCATGTATATTTTTCTGTTAATTACATTATTAACTTGTATATGTAATATGGCCTTTGGTGGATTTAGAATATAATAAAAACAAAATCGCACCATGTCGGTTTTTTTTTAATATCTCCGGAAGTAAGCCGAACTCAGCAAGTTTCTCAACAGCAAAATGTTGAACCCTCGAGTGGGTAACTTTTCCAAATTTAACCGATTCTGTATCTCACACGGTTTCCAAAATTCCCATGCTGTTCATCCATATCTTGGACACACTGTATATGTCAATAACATAAGAAAAACAATTTTTGTTTATTTCAACGTCAGATAATTTCATCCTCTTTAGAGGAGAAGGTAAGAATTATATGTCCGCCAATAGTGTTTTATGTTCTTCGAAATCTAAGGTCGTTAGGCGCTTCATAACAATTTTCTTGTTTGAAAATCGTAAAAAACCAAGGTCGAAGTTACCTGCAAAAGAAAATATTTAAAATATCGAATTCTACATTTTCTGTTTTCTAGGTATCTTATCTAAATTGATTACACACGCGAAATTTATTAATAAATCTACGTAACACTAGAAATACATCATCTCCCTCGGAGTGTATAAGGCCCAGATGATTCTATATTTGCATATAAACTTCACGAAGTTGCCTATAGGTGGCGATACGTGTTAAATTATTGTAATATTTTAGCTTACTGTTATTTTCACACCTAACACTCAATTTAAAATTAAAGATTAATTCAAACAAACTGAATAGTATCCTAGTAATATTTATACAAATGAAATACTTATTAAAACTTTTTAAAAATCTATTTTTAAATTATTGCGTTGTTTCGTCGTGTGGTAACATCATTTCGTGATATTCAATCAATGACGAAACCGGAAAGCCAACTCATAACGCCATCTATCGGTGACTAAAAGAAACACGTATAGAGAATCTATGGGACATTCTACATTCCGGGAGAGATAATGTATTTCTGGTAACACTGACAAACTCGCAAAAACACTCTGAGCATAAGGTAAATATATACAACATTTCCAGTACTCGACAAAACTTCATGAATCATATTTATTTGACTCGCCTGTGACAAAAACATAAAAATTGATTCAAGAATTTGCCGACAAATAGCATAAGTAGTCGACTCTTCGAAACACCTAGAATCATTCGATAACTATTTGGTCATTTTGAAGCTCTTTAAAAATTTCGAGTTTAAATTCGAGATTTTGATAGTTCGTATCGCCGCCTGGTGACGATTCCTGTAACTAGTATATTTATAAAGTTGTCGATGTTGTGGTTTACGTGATTAAGGTTGGAAAACGTGTGTTTGTGTGGGTGTAATTATTGTAATGGCAACAAGAGAAATAAAAAGTAAAATGCTAAACACATTATGGAGATGTGTCTTTCTTTCTATACATTTAAAATCCACACATTGTCACTAATATAAAACACTGCTAAACAATAAGTCTTAATCATTACACATATGTAAGCTGTCAAACTTACCTCATATATGTAGCGGCCATGATGAATTTTTGCAGGGCCATCCATATTCAATCAGAAACCTTGTACAATATTGTGAACTTACACAGATATCGCTACAAACTTGTTTGTCACAAAAATTGATGTGTTTAGTGGAACTCAATTTAGGTTAATTTTTTTCAAGCATGTGGCAATTTACCCCCAGAAATGATGATATTGAGATGAAATTTATGTAATAATTCTTTTAAAGAAATAAATTACTACAACTTTGCTACTATTTTCGATGACACGCAATTTACGTGCGTATGATACTGAGGTTAAAACACAGTTTACTAATCATCGATAATCGAGTTACCATAAACTGTTTTAATATGGTGTCATTTTCCATGCTTAAGCAACCACCCTCCAAAATTAAAACAACTAGAGTACTTTACCGAACTTTTGATGTGGTTGAACGTGATTGAAGATCCTGACTTTGAACAGTTTATCTTCAAAGTTAAAAAGAAGAAGTTTATATTTTAAGACTCTTGCTTAGTCTCTAACTTATTCTTACTCTAGGTGATTAAAACATCAGTTTTTTTAAAGAAATAATAGAGCTAAAAAATAAAATCGTACTGGGATTTGAACCCTCGTACGTTTTGAAATATTATTAAATATTTTTAATACGTTTGGATAAATTTTAGAAATTATTACGCAAAACGTTTTCTAGTAGACATTGTTAAGTGTTCTGATCGTGGAAATATCCTAAAAGCACTTTGAGTACATACAAATCGGACACACGGTATAGCGTGTGTTCAATACCTGAAAAAAATCGAATATATTATATTTGTTGCAATAAAGCATTGTCGACAGATGTATCAGTTACATAAGTTGATTCTTCGATTTATAGCTAAGTAAGTGCAATAATAACAATCTCATTTCCCTGTTGTAAATTGCAAACAGATTGTACAAACACCAAGAATCACCCGACAGTTGTTTTGTTCTTTTAAGACTCTTCAGGAGAGAGAACTCGTGCGCGGTCGTTGAGTTATTACCCACAAGAAGGTGCATCATATACGACAAATAAGTGTTGTCTAGTGTGTGTTTATACATCTGTCGACAAAGTTCCTTTAATGCAAATTAATTTTAGAACGAGTTACGCTAGCACGAGGCGACACTAGATGTGGCAACACTTATTTATTATAGCAATAATACATTATAACAATAGGTATTATTGATTAATTAAAAGCAATCAATATTTAGTTTTTTATTCATTTTATTTATAACATTGACTTGACTAGTTTCAATTCCCAAAAAATTCCACAAAATTAATTTTTTTTAAAATAAAAATGGATCCTTTATTCATTTATAAATTTGAACTTAGGTGCTAAGCACAATAAAAATATAGAACTGAGTGTGTTTTGCTAAGCACGGCAGTCTTGCTTTTCAATAACGCAACAAATATGGCGCAGCAGAACACTTCTTCGATATCTCTATTAAAAAATTGCAGTCGAAACTGGACAGTATTGGAAATATTTAATTAAATTTCGAAAGAGTAAAATTAACACCACTATGACAACAATCGTAGGAGAAGTAAGGTGATCACAAGCATTTTTCGCGACTTTGTGAGTTTTAAAGTTAATGCTCGATTACTGCAAAAATTACAATTAAACAGATTTTCTCGAGTGTGTTTTTTTGTGTCTAGACAAAGCACTTTTATGACGATATCTGTAATCGCACTTATCACAGCTGAAAGGTTTCTCTACTGAGTGTTGGTACATGTGTATTTTCAATAGGTCTGCTCGAGTGCTGAAATAATCACAAACATCACATTTAAACTGCTTTTCTTGAGTGTGCTTTCTAGTGTGCCGAATTAATGCTTTTTTTTCTCGACCCTTATAGTCGCACTTATCACAGCTGAAAGGTTTCTCCCCTGAGTGTTTGTACATGTGCGATTTCAATAGGTCTGCCCGACTGCCACAATAATCACAAAAATCACATTTAAATGGTTTTTCTTGAGTGTGTGTCCTATTATGCCGAATCAAATCACTTTTTGTACAACACCTATAATCGCACATATCACAGCTGAAAGGCCTCTCTCCTGAATGTTTATACATGTGCGTTTTTAAGTTTGCTGAACGACTGCTACAAAAATCACACAAATTACACTTAAATGGTTTTTCTTGAGTGTGAATTCTATTGTGCTGAATCAAATCATAATTACAGCAACATGTGAAGCCGCACGCATCACAACTGAAACGCCTCTCTCTTGAGTGTTTGTACATGTGAATTTTCAAGTTGCTTAATCGATTATTGCTATAATCACAAATATTGCACCTAAAGGATTTTTCTTGAGTATGAGTTTTATTGTGGTGAATAAAATTAGTTTTGTTGCGACACTTGCAGTCGCACATACGACAGCTGAAAAGCCTTTCTTCAGAGTACTTACACAAATGTCTCAATTTTTACTAATAAACTGTTTCTTATGGGTTAACACATGATACTTCAAAGCCTTCTTGCTTTTAGACCAATAACCGCAATCATGACATTCAACTGCATTTTCTTCCGATATAACATTAAGGTGTACTTCTTCATGCCTCCATAAAGAGGAATTATCAAATGTAGTATAAGTACACACACTGCATTTAAATAGGTGAGTAATTATGTGATTGGTTAATATTTGTTTATCCTTTGTGGCGTAATTACATTGGTAACAGTAGTACAACATATCGGATTCTGTAAATTCTTCCATGTCCATGTTAAATTCTACACATTCTTCTTTAATAATCTCTTCATTTTTAACTAGAGCAAGCTCTTTTTTGATTTTATCCAAACAATGTTCCGAAGAAGAGTTTGTGAGAAATGATTGTGAAAAATTAACATTTTCTAAAAATGTTTACGTTTTGCATTAACACTTCGTGTTCTTCATCAATTTTCAGCTGACATTCGTTGCATGCAAGTGGGTTTTCATCAATGCTCAGCTCCTACAATGTAGTTGAAGTGTATCAATAATTCAGTATGATACGTTACGATACTTACTGCTTTTATGGGAAAGGTCGACAACTTAGTATGTAGCATCGAATTGTAGCATTGGGAATGTGGTAGTGGTTCTTCTTTTATATTTTTAAAAGAAATTTGACATGCTATCGTGGTGTGTTCCATAATTAATGCACTAATTGTATGTAAATCTTAATCACCCACAGCTCAATATACAAACTTCGTTGTGATTATTGTACCTGCAAATATACGCGTTAAAATTATACAGGGTGTAACACGAAGATTTTTGATTAGAAGTTATGAATTTTATTAAAGTTTTGAAATTATACAGTAGCGGTTTCCGAGAACGTCAAGTTTAAATATAATCATTTCGGTTATAGAGTAAAGTCAACATAGGAAGACATAAAGCTGCGCGAAAAACGTGACGTCAAGGTGTAAAGCCCAACTCCAAAACATACATTTATAATAAAATAAGTTTAGCTTATGTTATATATCGTGTTTGTTGCCAGAGAACAGGTAGTAAATAGTTTACAAAACTTATTTTGTAGAATGGTATTATGACGCCCTCATTGTACATTGTAGCATTAGGTACAATAAAAAAACCCAAATTATCAAAATAAAAAAAATGATACAAAATTTTGTTTGTAATGTGATTGCAAAGTCACATTTTTAATGTATAGATGTAAAAATATATACTTATATAATGTTTAGTACTAAGATATAAGTGGTTTATTGTATGTTAAGAGAATATATCGATTTTTGTGCGTACGGGATGAAGTAGGGACAAGACGGTTTTGAACACCGAAGAATGATGGGTGTGTAGCATAAACAATTAATACAAAGTTTTCTTCGAAAATAATTAATAGATGTGTTATAGTTATAAAATTTAATTAACTCAGTTAGCGGAAACGGTTACTAAATAGAAGGAAACCCGCGCATATGTTGTTAAGTCCCTGCAGTTGTAGAAAATCGAAATAAATAACGAAGTTTTTGATGAAGAAAAATGATAAACAATTTAGAGCTAAGAAGAATACAGTAATAACTGAAATAAAGAAGACGTCGTGAAATAATCCAAAGCACGAGGTCACTTTATTTAGAACACTTCAAAGGTCGAACGTAACACGTCACGTATAAAACGCACAAGGTTAGTCTAAACTTAGAACAATTAAATTTGTATCAAAAAGAAATTAAATTTGTAGCTGAATATTTTTAGTCGCGTAAATGTCGTGCATGTAACGTTATATAAATTTCTATTCATATTTGTACAGTTCAATTACTTTATTTTCTGATATTAAAATTTTGTTAAACAATAAACCTCGTTTTTATAATGAATCCAAGACTTTGGGATATTGTAAATTAAAAATTAATAATCATAAGAGTCTCATGTTCACGTGCAATATAATTTTATTTTATTTAACACAAAAATGCAATCACCACAATATGGCACTAAATGAATTATTTAATAAAATTATTTTGAATCAAAAAATGTTTAATTAAACTTATAGTAAACTTCAAACAAATTAGGGTATTTAAAAGTTAAATAAGATTTCTAGAAACCGATCTAATATTAATTTAAGGAAGCAATAATTGTAAATAATATTTTCATTTAGTTGCAGTAGAGATATTGAAGGCGGACTTTTAATCGTTAGTGTAAATAGTACTTTGTTTTGTAAACGCATATCTGTTGGACGATAAGAAATGTGAAGTTGCATTTTTAGCAGACGTGGCCTTGAATTTTAGTGAGGATTAAAATTTCGATAAGAACACGTAAACCCAAAAAAAACGACGAAAAATAGATGGCTCTACCGTTCAATTGCGACGAGATTTTTCAGTTTTCCCCTCCATTTTTTTATGTCAGTTCCACCGTACCTGTCTCAATGCGTGTTTCTTGAATATGAATATGAAAGTGGTTTGAGGTTCGAAGTTACTTCATTGTTACAAGATACTGCATTGATTATAAAATTAGTTACCGTAATGTTTGTGACAATTAGTAAATATGAATACGTCAGTTGTACAAATGATAAAAAGAACAGCGTAGACGCCGTAGACATACGTTTTTTTTAAATTTCCTATAATAAATGTAAAGCTTACAAAGCGTAAAGTAGCAAAAAAATTGTAGAAAAATTTGTATTGCGGTTGTGGATATTGACACTAAGTTAATATGTGAAAAACTTTTTACCCTCCGAAATTATTATAAAAATAAACGTAAATTATTAAATGTAAAATCAGTGCCTGTAAATTCTAGAAAGAAGGTAAGCAAATTACTATTATTTTTATTTACCCGTTGGGATTTTCTATTAATTCCAAATTGACGAGATATACAGTTTGCTTATGCATTCATGTAGCGTACGTATATAGCGATCAAAAGGGTTTTAAGAAAATTGTCCTTTAACAACTTTTATGTTACTTGTTATTGAACATTAAAACTTGTCATTAGAAGCTAAACTAAAAGTTTTGTGTGTAATTAATTTTGAAAAGAATATTCAAAATTAAATACAATTGACTCAGCATATCTTTTATTAGTGAAATTATGTTGTTTTTTTTCTTCTTAGAATCAACTTGCGCATCTAAGCAAATTACAACCGAGGACGTCCTTCTCGATTCAAAAAAAAACTCAGCAGATGCATTTTTTCCAACTGGATCCGAAGCGATTAAATTGTTTATGTATATTATAACCACAATTATATAGAAATACATAAAAATGATTTTTTTATCATAACTTATATTGATGGAAATAAATTTTATTTCTTACAAATTAAATTGTTGTTTTATTGGGTTGAAACAAAATTTAAAAACAATTCGCAAATCCAACTATTATGATGCACTAGGATAAATTCGTAGCAAGCTAAATTAGATGAGTGCACATTTTTTAATGGGCACGTGCAAGTTACTTATTTTTGGAAACTGCTGAGTCTGATTCTTGAATCATTCTCGAATGTAGATCAACACCGATGTTGCATTTACGAGATGCACTAACAGAATCAATGGTTACAGTATTCACCGTTCGCAGCAGCACTTTACCAATAAACAGTGTGGTGGTCGAGGGTGAAGGATTTATAAGTTTATAAGTAAATAACTTTCTTTTAAATTTCTTAAACGAATTTCGATGACGACATGACATAAACCAAATAAATAATTGGTTTTAAGTATAAAAAGGATTTCCGTGAGGACACTACGTAAAAACCAAATAAACAATTGGTTTTAAGCTTAAATAGAATTTTTATGACGAAACGACGAAGGTTTTCATACAACCTTGTCATATGTATCAACTAGAAACCTTGAAACAAGCTTTTACCATAAACTACACCATTTAATCAACAAGCCTATGACAACCTTTATGTTTTACAGACAAACTTAAAGCAGACTTGTTATAACCTTAATTTGCTATTTGGTCAATTACAAAGAAATGTAAGTAAACTTAATAAACCTCATAATAAATGATAAAAAAGAAATACACAAATCTACCCGACTATTTCCACTTAGCATCAAATAACACGACACGGCATAAAAGCCAAATAAACAATTGGTTTTAAGCTTAAATGAAGAATTTTTATGACAACATGACGAAGGTTTTCATACAACCTTGTCATATGTGTCAACTATAGGAACCTTGAAACAAACTTTTACCATAAATTACTCCATTTAATCAACAAGCCTATAACAACCTTTAAATTATTTATAGGCAACTTCAAAACAGGTTTGTTATAACCTTAAATTGCTAGCTATTTGGTCAATTACAAAGGAATGTAAAAGTAAAAATAATAAGCCTCGTGTAATAATAGAAAAAATGATAAAGAAATACAAAAATTTTCTCGACTATTTCCCACTTCGCAGCAAATGTATAAGCAGGTGGTCGATGTACGTTATTTGTTGGTCCAATTCGTAGCAGAAAGCTGACAAATGTGGAACACTAACATGTGATTAATGCGCATTACCCTACTATTACGTTGTAAAGAGTATTTATATGTGTCGCCGAAATGCTTATTTAGAGCGGGTTCATCAATTCACATGTTGCGAGGTTGTTTGCTCGACCTAGATATAAAATAGTAGGCACTTGCCGTTTAAGTTTGCTTTTTTAAAGTAAACGACACTAGTAGTAGTTTAATGATATCTCCATCATTAATTCTAATTCATCGTTGATGTTTCAGCTCTAATACTTATTTTATCAAAAATAGTCAGGTTAGGTTGACGGTACCGCTTTATTTTCGAATTACACCGAAGTACACTCATTAAATTTAAAACTTGGACACCACAATTTCTGTAAACAAAAGTTTGCACATTGTGAAGCGGGCTTAAGGGTATCATTTACAATTCTGACAGCAGGTAGTCTCAGCAGGGGTTATCTTATAGAAGGACTGTAGAATGAATCATTACACTAAGCACGTTTTAGAAAATAGGTAATTTACGTTGCTTACTTAATTTTTTCTTTAAAGAATATATTTGAAGGTATCGCTAATTAAACACCATAGCTCGATTAATTATCGAATCAAAATTTTGTTTACAAAATAAAATTAGAAATAATTTTGATTTAAAAACGTCTACAAGCAATAACTTTTAAATTAAATCAAAAACTAAACATGGTTATTTGGGTTGACTGATTATTACTTATTTTTAAATAAATCTAACCTACTAATTATTGTAAGTTATTAAAAAAAATCATTAAACTCTCTATTCATAATATTTAGTCCTTACAAAATGTATATTTTATGACGTTTCATTTTTTTCTGTAGTTAATATAAAAGTGAAAATAAAAACTAAGGCAATTCTTATTGTCAACGTATATATTTAGTTTTTGACAAGAATTTATTACATAATTATAATTAAGATACCAAGTTATAGTTTAAAATTAAATGAAAACGTTTTTTTTAAATAAAGGTATTACTATATAAATAAATATAAGAAATCAATAATGGGTGTGACCTCCATTATTATTGATACATTCTTGGAGGCGTCTGCTCATTGACGCTATCAAGGTATCAATATAATTAATATTAATCGTTTCCCATGCGGTATCAATGGCTGCAATTAGTGCATTACGGTTTACTGGTATAAAATTTGGCCCTTGTTGTCTTCGGATAACAGCAAGTATTCGAGCCCAAACATTTTCGATAATGTTAAAATCTGGGCTTTTTGCTGGCCAGGGTAACAGCTCCAAGTTATTTTCTCGTATCTCGTATAAGTTACACAATGTGCAAACTTTTGTTTACAGAAATTGTGGTGTCCAAGTTTTAAAATTCATTAGTGTACTCTTAAGCTAACAGAGTACTTACAGATAGTCACATAAATTGCATTTAGATGATTTATTACCAGAATAAAGTATTTTGTGCTTCTTCAACAGTTATTTGGTAGAAGTTTTAAAGTTGCACTTGCTACCCGTTTTATGTGTGTTCGAATCTACTTTCAAACTAACCAAGTATTTACAACTGAAGTAACATAAATCGCATTTTAATGGTTTATCATTGTAGTTAAAAGAGGTTTCTCTTCAGCAGGCATGTATATATTCCTGTTAATTACATTATTAACTTGTCTATGTAATATGGCCTTCGGTGGATTTACGCACGACTTGTTGTGAAGTCTCAAAGTATTTTCGCTGTGTGTCGTGTAACCACAAATATGACACTCAAACAAAGTTTGGCCTATTTGTGATACATGCTGATACGTTTCTTCATTTGGAGAAAGCGTTGTGGTAGAATGCCTCGACATATGCTGAACTAACAAATCCGTTTTTGCATTGTGCGAGTCCAATTGTTGAAGTAAAATTAACAGGTATTACATAGCTGAAAATTTGTTTGTTGTTGTATTCACAATTATTTACCAGTATGTTTTTTTCAATCCACAAACATATATCAGTGTTGAATGAGACACAATACTCTTTGGTAATTTTCTACGTCTTAATCAAGTCTTCCATCCATTCCGCTTTTACGTATCGGTATGACTCTAATACACTTTCGTTTTTTGTAAATCTTTGGTCTGCTTCGTCGATTTCCATGTTCGAATCGAACGGAATTTCAGTGAATGAAACAACCTTAAAATGAATGAAATCGTGTATACAATCCAATGACTAGCAATACTTACGTCTCTTGAATGATATTTCCTTATTAAATCTTTGTTCAGATCAACCTTGGCCATGATTACATGTTTATGAAACGAGTTGACGCGCACGAGACACAGACGGGGAAGTGTTTGTTGTCCCTGCAAAAGCACCATTAATTATTAAGAAATGATTTTAAACACATATTATCATTTATTTCTGTGGTCTATGTTTATATATTTGAACTTTTATAAACTACAATGCAACCAGTATATGATTTTTTCTCAATAAGCCCACCATATCCATACAACAGGATGTGTCTAGAATATCTATACATACACAGGATGTTTAGATCTATATATTTTGCCCAATGTTCTCAACATTTTTCTTCAATTTTGTGTCCACTGAACAAAAGATGTATCATGTTATAACATTATTTAAGAATACACGAGGGTACAAACGACTGCGCAAAAGTGTAGAAATGTACAGTTAACGTGTGACTTACATCAGTAGTAGTATTTTGGTAGTGTGATGAAATCCCTTCAGATTTATCGGCATATTTGTTGATGTACCAAAAAATATTGGTTTAAAAATCTGTAAAAAAATACGTTACAGTAGAAATAAAGAGATTGGTTCCACAACTTGAAAAAAAAATATTGTGGTAAATCTAACCTCGGAACGAAATCGGCTTAGTAAAGAAAGTTAACTAGCAATCAACACTGTCTCGCAAAGAACGCCTCTCTTCCCGCTCATCTATAAGTATGATCTTAATTTTAAAAAAATGCAACAGTTGCAACCTCGCAACAAATACAAAATATGTAAATACACTTAGAACACCACCTCGCAATGAACGCCGGTGACCTTCGATTATATAAACAATTTAAAAATAATACATATATGAATTAATATTTAGGTAGTAACTATGACAAAATGTGTATTTATGTAACCAATGACTAAACTCTTAAAATTTTTTGACTCGATAAGTTCGTCTTGTTATACACATAAATTGCAAAAAATCATATTTCGTTACATATTACATAGAACATTTTTTTAAAAATTAAATTAACAAATTTCGAATTCGTGAGTCGCTGGTGTTATCATTGTTACAATTCTTAAGTGACAAGTGGCGTAACTACTGATTGATTATTAAAACAAGCGTTAAAAATGGTTCAAACAAAAGCTATAGATAATACAATTTTCAACAACTTTTTTTGTAAAATTGATATTGGTGGAAATATTGTTACAATAAAATGTGTAAAATAAATATTTTTCTAAAATATTTTAATAATTCGAAAATCTGTGTAGGTTAACGGCCCTTTGGCTACATAGAATATGCCCAAAATCTAATCAGATCTGCGGAATAATGAATAACAACCATGTACAAAGTTTCATAAAAATAGGTCGGGTGGTTTTCTTGATGACAAATGTGTTAAAAACCGTCGCATAACTCCCCATCTTATTCCATAAGATGTAGAGTAAAAATGTCCGCCAATGGTGTTTTATGTTCTTCTAAATCTAAAGGTCGTTAGGCGCTTCATAACAATTTTCTTGTTTGAAAATAGTAAAAGCCTGCAAAAAAAAATATTTGAATATATGGAATTCTGCATGTTCTGTTTTCTAATCTTATCTAAATTCACTACACACGCAAAATTTATGAATAAACCTACGTAACACTGACAAAGTCGCAAAGACACTCTGAGCATAAGGAAATATACAACCTTTCCAGTACTCGAAAGAACTTCATGAATCATAATTATTTGACTCTCCGTAGAAAAAACCATAAAAATTGATTCAAAAATATGCCAACAGATAGCGTAAGTAGTCGACTTTTCGAAACACCTAGAATCACTAGATAACTTTTCGGTCCTTTTGAAGCTCTTTAAAAATTTCGAGGTTAAATTCGAGATTTTGACAGTTCGTATCCCAGCCTGGTGACGATGCTTGCAACTAGTATATATAAGATTATTGACGTTGCAGTTTACCAAACGTGTTTGTTGCAGATTTTGTGTAAAAAATCTTAGGTTTTGTTAAATTACTAGTGTGTGTAATTATTGTAATGTCAACAAGAGAAACAAAAAGTAAAATGCTAAACATATTTTCCACACATTTCCCTTGCAAAATCCATACATTGTCACTAATATAAAACACTGTTAACAATAAGTCTTAATCATTACACATATGTAAACTGTCAAACTTACCTCACATACGAGGATATATTGAAAAATTCTTAGCCTACTATAGAACCAAACAAAATTTCAATGTCAAAATATTTTATTACTCAACATATTCTCCTCTTAATTGGATACATTTATTACAACGCACCTGCATCTTTATTATTTATTATACGATTACATAAGCAATCTTAAATTAGAAAACAGGGTCAATACAAAATTAACATTTTTACATTTATCCTACATGGTTACCTTTGATCTAGACAGAAAGAGTCGACTAGTTCCATACATACACATAATAATGATCTATATATAGAAATATACTTATACAGATATTAATCAAAGGAATGGAACACTTAACTGCAGCGTCTACTTAACAAACAGAAAAACACCAAAATACTTTACCGGACACGTGTTTCAAATTACTTAAAGCTATCATCATCAGCGAACCGATACTCGGAAATTAACTTTCATTTACAATTAAATTCTTAGAAATTAAAAAAACTAAATAAACTAAACAGATTTTAAAACAAATAAAATTATGGAAATTAACAATCAATACAATTCATCATCTTCTACATGAATAATATACAGACCAATCATAAAGTAAAAATTGTTGTATAGGTTGTTATTTCGTATTAGTGAGATTACAGTTCTTATAGTAAAACAATAGTGACTTTGTAGTAATGCCAGCAAAATTTATTTACCAACTATACAACTCGTAATATTTTCAGTGGTACGAACACTTTTTAACTTTTGATCAACCTGTACCTACATTTCTATTTATTCTGATCTATTACATTTCATCAAACAGTTATTGGGTAATAGAAATATAGTAAAAAAAAATAATAGAAACATTGGATTACTTGTAATAGATGTGTGTTATTGTTACATGTCATATATTCTTATACGGATGTGAGACACCACCGCAGAACAAGAAACCCTTGTTACGAAGGACAGCTAGACCAACTAGTCGCCAAAATTTCGAACACAGGAAGGAAACAAGAGCTAGCAATAGGCGCCTGGCTTCGAAGAGCACAGGAAGGAAAAAGAAGAGCGAATAATGTAAAAGAAAATCAGTTATTGTAGAATATATCGAGTTATAATATATATTTTTTTCATTTATGTTTTTCTAAATTACCCTATTGGGATCTATTCCTCAATTTTGTGTACATTTTATGGGGATTTTCCAGTTGAACGTTCTCTTTACATGTCTGGGAGACATCCAGATAGCACCTATGATTCTATGAATATTCTGTAAATCATTGAAAATCCTATCGACATCTAAAATATTCATTGAATATTCTTACATGAATATTCCTAGATATTATTCAATAAATCTGATAAGAATATTTTCTATGTTACATAAATATTCTTATTTTGATGAATATTATTTTTAACATAAAGTTTTCTTAAACCAAAAATCAAAATCTTAACTTTTTAAATTGTTTTAAAAAGTACTAAACGTTAAATTAACTTTTAATTATTTATTTTTCTGAGCTGAGAATCACAGTAAACAAAAACATTGTTAAGCGCAAACGCTGCCGGAATTACTATATCGTCTGTGATATCGCGCCAATTCTGTGGCACCATCGGCACCATTTCAAGTGTGTTTCTTTTGTGTGTGTTTTCTGTTGGTTGAAGGCGATTATCATTACCGTTATATTTTCACATAGCTGTTTTTACTTTAGAGGTAAGTTTATTTTATTAAATACCTGTTTGAATGACCCATACTTTTTCTTGCATCCAACAAGTAAACGTAACCTCAAATATATCTTAGTAATATTTGTTGATTAAACCTACATGACCTACACAACTTTAGAAATGCAGTTAATTTTGTCATTTTTAATTTTATAATTGGTTTCAGTTCACAGTATGTCTAAGACACGACAGACAGGTAGAATTAGCGAAAGACATTTGCGTCAATTAGTTAGTAAAGATTATAACAACTTTGTACAAAGTACATCTGCATATGGTTATGGTATCTCGAATGCAACATTAAAACAAAATTCAGCTATTCCTCCTTCAAATGATGTTGAGGGTTGTTCACCAATCACACAATGAGGTTACTATTACTGATCTTGAAAATGACATCGAATGTAAGAATGTTGATACTACCTTGTTCGCTTTAAGTTATGCATCAAAAAACTGTAGTAACAGTAATTTGAAAATGTATCTTCCGATGATAATTTTCTAAATGAGAATGAACTGGAAATTTATGAGAATCCCTGTTTTCTGATGATCGCAGTAACAATGATATCGGTTCTGATGGTGAAATAGACAATCTTGAAAAGATTCGTGGGTGGTGTATTGAATATAAAATCTCACATGTTGCCGTTAAAAGCTTGTTGAAGATATTTCAGAAATTCCAGGATTTGAAAGTGTGCCAAAAGATCCACGAACTTTTCTTTCTACTCCTAGAAAAACAGCTCTTCGCATTGTCAGTCGGGATCTTATTTTCATTTTGGCATTAGAAAAAACACTTTGAAGAGCAATATATTAAATTACAGAAATATCCATGTTCTGATATCATAGAAGTTGCTATAAATATTGATGGGGTGCCTTTGGCCCATAGCTCCGTAGTCAACTGTATCCCATATTATGTGTGAATAAAAGCTTAAAAATTGAAAAAAATGTTAGGTACTCTTGTTGGAGTTTATCATGGATATGAGAAGTCTTCTAATCTTAATGAGTTTCTAGAGGATTTTGTAAATGAAGCATTAGATTTAACAAAAAATGGCATACTAATTAATGAGCGTAAGTATAATTTAAAAATTGTTATGTTTCTGTTTGATGCAGTGGCCAAGTCTAGTGTTTTATTTGTTAAAGGTCACAGTGGTTATTTTTCATGCACTAAATGTTCTTTAGAGGGTGAATACATACAAGGTCTAGTTTGCTTTCCTTCAACAACTTTTATTAAAAAGACAAAATAAAGTGTTTTGACGCAATCATGTCCACTTTACCATACAGGTCGTTCTATTTTAGAGAATATCCCTGACATCGATCTTGTAACCGATGTTCCTCTAGATTATATGCACCTCATTTGTTTGGGTGTTGTGTAACGATTTTTAGTACATACTTGGCGGTTTGATCGGCCACCTAATAACTAAGTAATGGTCAAGTGGTTCGTGTATCGGACCTATTAATTTCATTTTTTCATTATAAAACCAATCTGCGTTCTATAATGAGCCATAACATTACCATTATAGCACGATGTTTTTATATTTGCCTGGTTGGTAAGACTGAATCACTGCAACTAATAAATTTGACATAATGAGTATTATAACAAAGTGTGTGATTTGTGGTTATTAATGTGGAGAGTTTGAGGAATAATCATTTTTATGTTTAAAATATTTCAGATACGCATATTCTGGTAAGTATATTAAACTCTTATTTTCAAGCATAATTGATTTTATTCTTCTCCAGGAAAGTACGAGACAAGGTTTGTCAATGTTTTTCGTCTTGTATTATATTTTAAGGTAACAACTAATGTAGTTATAATGCATGCCGTTTGCGAGTAAATGAATCAAAGCCGAAGCATGTTTGACGAATCGATTATTTTAACAATAAGTTTTGCGACACCTAGTTTCGACTCGTGTTAACAATCACATATGTAAATGCATTTGCATTAAGCAACTAATTCGACACATATGTAAAAGCAGTTACATAAGTCGATCCTCCGATGATTATAGCCAAGTGTTATCAAAAGTAAAATCTTGAATCTCCTGCTGTAAGTTCGCAAGAGGTTGTACAATAGCAAACAAACACCGAGAATTACTCATTTGTGGAAGCGTTGATTGTAGAAAACGGCCAAAGTATTGGTTGTTACAAGGAAAAATGAGTTTGTAATAAATATAACAAGAAAAGTATTTAAGACAATAACCTAATAAAAAATTAAGATGCATTTCTTATGTAATAAATTTTAAATGTTGATCCAGGTTTAGTTAAGGCAATTTTACCATGGTCAAAATTTGTACTGTAACCATACGCTTAATAAATAATGGACAAAATTAGGTTTTATTATTGCTACTATTGTGATTTCTTAATCACAACAGTGTGTTATATTTGTTTGCTTTAGAGACGCTTAAGGTGATATTTCTAAATAAAAGAATTAAATTTAACGTTAAAGAGTTTAAGTTGGGTCATAAATATAACTATGAAAAAAAATCTATTAAATAAAGTGATTTAAGAAGAAACATTTGTTATAAACTAAAACTTATATTTTCCTTTGTAACAATTAATATGTAATCTGCAAATTAACAATGGAAGAAAAGCAATAGCTTCTATTGCAATGTTTGCCCTTGTATAGTGCAATTACTGTATACATTATAATTTATAACAACATTTGCAGCATCACTTGCATTTATTGTGAGACCTGGATAGGTTTTATTGCACTCACTGTCATCGCAATTAATGTATGTGGTATGCGAAATGTTACTAATGGTCGAAGGTATCTTTTAGAACATCCAGGTTGATCCATTTCATTTCGTTCTGATACAAACATCATAGATATATTTATTTTGTTTTGTACTGAAGAATCGACATATCCCTCAGCAACAGAAGAGGACTTCCAGTCCCCATGACGTTTTAAGACCAACAAGTCACCGCCACAATTTGCAACATGTGTGGCACTAGATCTTCTAAAACAGTGACCTGTGTATAATTGTGGGTGAGGTAACTGGAGGTATGTCGCAATGTTTTTAGATATTTTTCCCATCATATTGATACCAATTGGACTATTGATGCAGTGACCATTCCGATAAGTGAGGAAAAATCGATGGGTGGTAACATGATTCGGTCTAAGGCTAAAATATTTTTTAATCAAGTCAATCTGTAATTGCAAATTTTCTCGATATATAGTTTTTTGTTTTAGGAATCGAAACAATAATTCTGTCGGATTTAATTTCCACATCTTCAACACATAACTTGGTCAATTCTTCACGTCTGCAGGCACCATTATATCCGATTACTAAAATTACCTAAATTAATTACAAAAACAATTAGTTTTGTTTATATATTGTTTAAACATTAGTAGTTAACTACCCTAATTGTTTGCTTTAAATTAATTAATAATTTAATTATAAACTTTATTATTAAAATGAATGTAAATTATATGCACTTACTTTCATCGCGAGATATGTATTGTCGTTGGCTTCTGTAATAAATTTGTTTATGTCATCTTCTTCTAAAATCTTAGATTTTTGGGCATGTAACCAACAGAAGCCCTTTTTTAATAAACCCTGTAACTTTTGATATTGCGAAATATCTATATTTTTGTACAGATTCAAGCAGGATCTTATCATTGAGTAAGTTGCCCATAATGTAGACGACTTGTATGTTTTACTTTGTAATTGAAAATTTGCTAGCAGTACATTTTCTGATATATTTTTAACGTGATTTTCTTCACACCATCTTGTAAACTTTTTATACGGCTTTTCATAAAGCTGCCGTGACTTATGGGGAATTATTGAAATTGCAACATTTTGGGCAATTTCTCGAATCTCTGGTGGAGTGCAGTTTATTTCTTCGCTCATAGTTGAAACATAAATTTAGAAATTGACAATTAACTATAACTATTAAATTCGAATTTCAAAACTTGGTAAGTTAGTCGTACCAACTTCAAATAAAAAAAAATTAAATTAGCCTCTAGATTTATATCGTATTTTTATTACACAATTTTATTTATTTTTCAAATAAATGCGCAAATTATAAAAAATAGTATAAAGAACTCGTTTATAAGTCATTTATAGCACTTGTCCATTAAAACACTCGCCACTGCGCGGCTCGTGTCTTAAACTTGGACGCGTGCTGTAAGTGATGACTTAAAACTCGCGTTCTTTAATATACTATTTTCTGACTGTGTTCCTTCAGAATTTGCAAGACGTCCAAAAGTCTTGATGAATCTAAACGTTGCAAGGCGACTGAGTTACGACAATTCTTACTTTATTCTGGGCCTGTGGTTCTAAAAGTATTTTGTCAAAAAAAAATATCACCATTTTTATCCCTTCATGTAGCTGTAAGAATTTTGATAAGTGATAAGTATAGTATAGACACTACCAAAATTTTATATGGGGCTCATTTTCTTACTCATAATATTCACAATTTGTTACACATTAGTGATGACGTACGCAAATATGGATCTTTAGATAATTTTAGTAATTTTTCCAGTGAAAACTACCTACAATATTTAAAAACATTAGTCCGCAAGCCCCATAATGCGTTACCTCAAATAATACGAAGTACTGCAGAAAGTAAACTTCATTCCCCTAGTTTTAGTCAAAGTGCCACAAAACTTAAAGGAGACTTTGAAATCAAGTGTCCTCATGCGAATGGTACTTTGATAAATGAATGTAGATCCCTTCCCTCAGTTTAAAAAAGTTGTTTTTAAAAGATTTATGTTGTCTACAAATTTGAGAGATTCCTGTTGCATTCTTAAAGATAACACAATAGTTCTTATTGAAAATTTTTTCTTTTGTTCAAAAAATTGATGATATTGTTCTTATTGGTCGTGAATTTGTAGTAAAAGAAGAGTTTTATAGTGTTCCCTGCCCGTCTCCTATGGTAAACGTTTTTCTGGTCAAAGACTTAAGTGATCTCAAATACTGGCCTGTAGCTTTTATTAATGAAAAATGATAAGATTACCTTTTACTAACAATAGTTTTATTGCTTCCTCTGTACTTCATACTTCCACTTTATAAATTTACGCGACATTTATTTTATAACTAATTTATTGTCATATTTATGCCGTTTTTATGCTCATTTATATTGTTAATTTTAATGTTGAAGATGAACTCTGTCGGTGCCAAGTAATTTATTTTGATTTCCCTATTTACTCTTTTAGGTAATGAATTTTATTAATAATGACAACCCCATTGTAGCGTGTTGTAAAATTTTTGAGCGACAACAATATCGCAGAAGAAGAAACTGTGGAAACTGTACCTTCATCGTGGATATGTGATGAGGAAGAATTTTGTTTTGGCCTCCTTTTAATAATAAGAAAGACTTGGAAAAGCCATTAAAAGTGCACGGTCGCCCAATTCTAGCTGGAAAAAGTACATTTAATTGATACATGATCTTTTTACAGTTACAAATAATCCGACATTTTCTAGAATTCAACGTAAGTCATTTTGTTTATCATCAACTCTATAAATTAAAACGTTATTTTACAGCTGTAGAATTAAAAGTTGAATCTTTAATAAAGTTAACAATGATGAACAACCGATTAATCAAAGAACAACAAAAAGCTCTGGATTTGATAGATAGCAAACTAAACCAATTGATAAATAGAGGTAGCCAAACTGACCTTACTACTGAAAGTGAAACGGTTAGTGTGGATGCCGAAACAATTGATGAATTAAAAACAAAATTCCCTCTTTCTACTGAAGAAATTTTGTCATCCAAATCGGAGGAATTCAAAGATCATGTGGTAATTTAATAATAATTGTAATACCAACGAACAACATTTTTTTAGGTAATTGAGGACTTTTGAATTCTGAACGTAGTTTGTGCATCCTTTTTTCACAGTTTTTAGTTGAGATTGTGTATTCTGTAAGCTAATAATTTTTCAGATAAAATTCGAGAAGTGTACATCAACTCTCTCTTTAAAATTTCTATTGCAAAAATAAATTTAGTAATGAATACCTTCTGTAATTCCGAGAATACCATGATCAACAAAAATTCAGATCAAAACTAATATTTAATTGACATTATATACATATTTTTGTTCGTGTAGTATTTATATTTGTAAATATGTACCACAACATCTCATGAAAATGATTTCTTTTTTTAATTAGGTTCGATACCTGTCGCTTGATGGATCAAGTCAATATAAGGAGGCAGTTAGAAGAATTATGGCCAGTATTCTAACAGACGAAGTAGCCGTCTTATACAGCTACAGAGGTCATAAAGGCAAAAAAGTTTTTCATACGAAGGGATTGGCAAAACTAGTCATAAGTGAGTTAACTTACAGAATTGAAATTATGACGCTTACTTTAATTTTGTATTTTAGGAGCTGTACGGACATGCGAGAAAACTGGGTGCACAATACTCAACAAAGACGTAGAAATGGAAATTTCAATTTGGCTAAGCAAGTCTAAAGAACATCAAAGCAAGAAACGTTAAATTTTACCTATACTAATTAAAATGTTATGCCTTCTGCAAACTTGGATTTATTGTTTTCAATTAAACAACTTGTTTTATATGTCTTTTTTCTTATATGTATTCTGATCTTTTGTGAATTATGTGATATAAAATAAACTTCAACCATATCAAAATATGTGGAGTCATGTAACATCACTGATTTGTTTTATAAAAATTTTCAGTAACTTATAGCAGGTACTATTAATCATGTCTCAAAAATAGTAATAATAATACGTCACTGATGTTGATGACTTCAATACATTTTGATTGATAAAAAATATGTAAATTTCTAGAAATATTCATTTAATCACATATAAATATTCGAAATGAATATACATAATGAATGTTCTGTGAATATTCTCTGAGCGGACATTATATTTTCTAAGAATATTCTTTAAATATTTCAAATAGACGTTTCTGAGAATATTTGAATATTTGAGTGGGAAAATTCATAGCATATTTATAGAATAACTTGTGCTGTCTGGGTGAGGACAAAATTTATTCTTCAAAATTGCGAACGTTTCAGAACGTTCGTGGAACGATGTATAGAAACATTCAAGGAATGTTCACAAACTTTATACTTGGAACATAACCGGTAGAAGATGGGATAAAAAAGGACATTGTAGGAATATATTCTGTATGTCGCAGGAGAATGTTCTACGAACATTTTAAAGACATGTGTGTTATTAGGGAAGAAAGAAGGAGGTACAACGGCCTCCATATAAGTGCCCCCCCGCTAAACATGAGACATTCTTGAAACATTTCGTTCTTATAGAAGTATTGTAAAAATGAAACATTCCACTTAAACGTTTTGTTACTGTTCCAGAATCATTTTCTGCAATCTTTGTTTTTATCGTTATTGAATTTTTTTATGAATTTTTGCAAAACTGATCTGTATAATTTATATTTATGTATTTTTAGTCAACCATTGTAATTTACGCTACATTTCATACTTTGCTTATTATTTTTATATTTTTTTAACCAGTGCCACCAATTCCAATAACACAGTTGGCAATATATGTTATCACCATATAACCGGCGGTATTTTCGCGGCGTACAATTATAATTATTTTATGCAGGGTAAAAGCAAAATAGGTGCTTTCGTAGTGTTTTGCTTTATTTATTTTACTGTTACCGGTGTTCTTTGATGGATGCTAATAGCGATTGTGACATTCAATTTTTGGTAAGTACTCGTTTTCAATTGTTACCTAACCTATAACTCACCTCTGGTAGTTTGTACATTTAAAAATTCTCTGGTTTTTTATTTATTCAAGTGCATTTACCTTCATTATTGGTTTTCTTCATTTTTTGTGAATTATTTATACCCTCATTTATTGTGTTACGCAATGGCATCATTAAGGAAAAAGTTTATTTCTAAAAGACATCTTCGGCGTTTAGTTAACAGAGAAGTAGATAAAGAGCTTTCCAAATCAAGTAAATCAAATAGTACAAGTGTAGTGGACAATAATACTTGTAGTGAACCTTATTTATCTGAAGTCGTGAATATGGATTGTGATCTTGAAAATGAAAGAAATGAATTGACAATACGGTACCCTGTTCCGTCAGGTACTCAGTATCCTAATTATTGTTTGTCTGATACTATCCAAGAAAGTAGTAACACTGATGATAATAATTTTGAGAATTCTTTGCGTGGGTGGTTCTTGAAATATAGACATCTGTTAAGTCAGAAAGCTATGAATGAACTGCTGTTAATATTAAAACCAAAATGTGAAACATTACCCAATGACAGTAGAACATTTTTAAATACTCCACAAACGTGTCAGTTTCCAATCTCAGTTGTTCCACCAGGAAATTATTGTCACTTTGGATTAGAGTTTATGTTACAGAAAATATTGCATAGTGCAGATGTGTCAAAGCTTTGTCAAAAAAATGAAACAAGTTTAACTCTATTACTTAGCATTAATGTGGATGGCCTACCACTATGTAAGAGTTCAACTAGTCAGTTTTGGCCTATTTTGATAAGCATTGATAATATTTCTAATCCATTTCCGGTAGGAGTTTATTATGGTTTAAAGAAACCGGAATCAGCCTCAGAGTACCTTAATGCATTTATAATGGAATTTAAAAACTTGAAAATGGATTTAATTTCAAAAATATTACTGTGAAAATAAAAATTTCTAAAATTATATGTGATGCACCGGCAAAGTCATTCATTTTATGTGTCAAATCTCATACCGGTTATTTTGGCTGTACAAAGTGTATACAAGAAGGAGAGTTTGTCAATGGAAGAATGACATTTCCTGAATTATCAGCTAACCTACGTACTGATGAAGATTTTAAAATAGAGTATGTGAAGACTACCACAAAGGGAAACTCCCTTGCTGATTTATCAGTGGGCTTAGTGTCTCAAGTCCCATTAGACTATATGCACTTAGTATGCTTAGGTGTTATGAAACGACTTCTTGTTTTTGGGTAAAAGGAAATAAAAGTGTTCGATTGCCTGAAGAAAAATTAAAAATTACTAACAAAAATTTAAATTTTTAAAATCTACTGTTCCAAGCGAATTTACTCGGTTACCAAGAAATTTGCAAGAAGTGGATCATTTTAAAGCTACAGAATTTAGGCAACTTTTATTGTATACTGGACCATTTGTTTTTAAAAATACTTTGTCCAAAATTCAATTTTCACATTTTATGTGTTTACATGTTGCAATTAGAATTTTGTGTAGTAAGAATTTGTATATTACATACAATGAGTATGCTTCTCAACTTTTAAAATATTTTATTGAAAAATATTCAGAGAACTATGGTTCTGAATATTTAACCCATAACGTACATGGTCTTTTACATTTACCTTTAGATTGCATTGAACATGGAGTTCTCGATAGCTTTAGTTGTTTTCAATTTGAAAATTATTTATATAGTCTAAAAAAAATTATGAAAACCTCTAAACATCCGTTGCAACAATTATGTAATCGTTTCACAGAAAAAGATTTTAATGTGTTACCGATTCGCAATGAAGTAAATCCAAGAGTGCATCAAGAAATACAAAATTATTTACCGGGGTCTTCAGATCACACCTATTGGAAAAAATTACAGATAGAAGGTTTAGAAATTACTTTGCTGCCAAAGAACAATTGCATTTTGTTAAATAATGGGAAGTTTTTGTTTGTAAATAAAATTTACTCACATAATGTAACAAAGGAAATATATATCTCAGGGACAGAAACTCAAAATACAAGTCCGCTTTATGAAAGCCCATGTTCATCTACAATTTTAACATGAACATAGTAACCGATGATGTCTTTAGAAAAACTGCACATTATAAAATTAATGAAATTAAAGGAAAATGCTTCAATTTTCAGACTGAAAATGGGGTTGTAATTATTCCTTTGATTCATTCTTAAAATAACATATTTTTATTAGTTACTTTATTTTTTTTGTATTATATCGAGTATTATATACATTTTTGTGTTTGTAAATATTATATATTGTACATAGTTTTTGATATTTTACAAGGAGTGGTCCATTGTCAAATTTTGTTGTGACAACAAAATATCCCATGTTCCATCAACATGGCTGTCTGGTATAAAAGAAAACAGTGGATTTTGTTTTGGCCAAATAAAAATGCTGGTAAGCATATTATAAATCGGTCAGCTCTGATCTTTTTAGTTGGGATAAACTGGACATCATACTTCTGAAACAAACCGGTAAGTTGTTTGTAGTAGAATTAAATGCTTGTTTTTGGGCTATGATTTTAACTTTTGTGTGTTTAAAATTTAAAGCTTTAGTTAGTCCTTATATTATAGCAATGTATTTATTATTTTAGATTCATATGTGGATGCCAGGGAGTATATTAAATTAATGTCTGAAGGAGAAAGTGCTCCAGAAACAAATAAACCCTTAGGGAAGGGGCGTAGAAAACCTAAAAACGCACGTTCTTATCTGAAAACTGCGAAGATGAGGAGTATGAAGATTTAATGAATGAAATAACACCACCACCGACAATCAAAATTCCTAAACAAGCAATTGTTTATTCTGAAGGAAACATCGCCTGCCCTCCTGTGTTACAAAATTCTTCGGAGTTGAAAGCACACAAAAGTAAATTAATTTGAATTAAAAATGCCAAATAGTAGTGTTCATTACTTTCAGAAACTATAGTTCGTACAGTTTCTTCTGAATTTACAGAAACTAGAATATCCCTGCCCAGACTCGTCGCCACTGATAGTAAGTATTACTTTTTTCGCTTTTGAAAAGTGTGTATGTTGATTTTTTCCATGTCAGTTGCCGATTATAATCACACCATAATCCCACCAGTAGCTGCTCAATCTAATTGTGAGTGCAAAATTGAGGGTAAATAAATAAGCGGTCAAAAAACTACGGTTTTAATTATGGAATTTTTAGAATCTGCAATATTGAAATCGATTTTAAATAATATTATTACTGTGAAATTGATGTTGGAACAACTAACTTCCGAAGAAAAGTCACGAACCACTAATAACAACAGTGTAATAACAAATTTCGAATTAGTGCCCAAAAACCGTTCTCCAAATACAAAAGGTTAAAGGAATTTGACGAAGCAATTAAAAATGATCAAACAACCGAACGCCAGAATGTATACCTAGTTTTTAAAGTAAAATGCTGTATTGACTAGAACTTTATTATTTTAGGAAACGGCTCTTTTTTTGGTGGGCGGTGCAACTCCTAAAGAAATGATAAGAAGGAGCCTAAGAAAATTATTTTCTGACAAGTTAGCTATAAGATGTTCCTGGACTGGTCGCAAAAACAACCTCCCTCTTAACAATTTGAAAATAATGGAGGTGATTAAAATTGCTACAAGGAAAAAATTCGGTAACCTTACTGATGCAGAATTTCAAGCAGAAGTGGGGCTATGGTTTAGGCAGGAAAGTTGAGATTTGATAGATCAGTAGGAGTAATTGACAAACACAACCAAGTAAGTATTTTTTGTAATTTCTGTTTCTTATTGCTTTTATTACCACATTAAAATTTCATACCGAAATAATTGTTGTATGTATTATTATTGCTTTTTAGAACGAGGTCGTAGAAGCAGAAAAAGAGAATTGAATACACCAACTATTTTTTACAACTACCAAGTAAAATTTATGTTACCTCTGCTAGGTTAAAAATTAAACTTTTAATTTATTTCGAATTAAAAGTTTTCTTGCTGGAATAATGTTGAAGTTTTAATTTAGCCGGTTTCGATATTTTTTAAGTTTGATGAATGTACCGAAGTCCGAAATCAATTTTGGAAATACGTATTATATAGGTTTAAGTATACCTACTATATTATTTACATTTTCTGTGTAAGAGAATTCTATATTTTTTATTTTTGTTAAGTACTTTTTATTAAATGTGAATCTATATTCAGAACTTTTAATATTTGTTTTATAATGTTCCTATATGTACGTTAAATTTATTATGTATTTGTTCAGTATTATAAATAAATGTTTATTTTGCAATTAATTTTATTTAATTTCGAATTACTTATTTGAAACATTGCATGAAAGATATTGAAATGTTTCTTATATGAATAGTTTGCAACATTACGCAACGTTTCTTCGAAATGTTTCAGTGAAACATTTCTGAGGTTGGACATTTTCAGTTACATAGACATTTATGAACCATTTATCTGCAGTTTAATGAAATGTTTCAAGATTTTAATGTATGTTTAAAAAACATTTCTGAAACTAAAAATTGTTTACAGGGCCATGAAATATGACATGGCATATGGTAAGACCACAGTACAAACTCGTTATTATGCGTTTTCAAAAATGAATTGTATATTATATAAATCGACAATTTTTTAGATGATTATGCTAAAAATAAATTAAAATTAACTGAAGAAAATCAGATCTGCAAAGCGACGAAGAAGTCATCAAAAGAAGGAAACGTAAAGTACCTTCACGCTATCTTGAATACAGTATCAGTGATAGTAAATCTGTAGAAGATTCTACATTACCTTTCCCACCAAGTAATTTAAAACGGCCAAGATTGTTCTGGGATAAAATTGAAGGTTTGAATTACAGAATGCTTTATACATTATTAATGTATATTCATATATAACTTATATTCTTCTTTTATTTAGAACAAGAGACAATTCCAGCATTAACCATAACCACACTATCACAGAGGACGAACACGCAACACCATCATTAACCGTGTGGAGATCGAGTACCTGCGACGATAACGTAGACTGTCGCAGATGCAGGTTTAAAAAAGAGACTTGGCAACATGGCATCATATAGAAAGACGGCTTGCGACTGGTACATGTCAATGATAAATAAAGTTTATGTTAAATCTTAGATCATCCTTATTGAGAGTTAATAAATCGGCTAACCAAATGAAACATGGTGTCAGGTGTGGGGTCAGCGAAGGTAATTTAAAGTAATATTGACGGACAGAAACGGGTTAAGAGTAATAACTAAAAAAAAAAAAAGACAAGCTTATAGGTTAAGCTTGGGGTACATGTGCTGGTGTAAAAGTAAAGTAATAATGAATAATTTTAAGTCACCGTCACCGCTGGTATTTGGCAATAATGTAGCTGAAAGTTACAAAAAGTTTAAACAAGCATTTAATATCTATATGAAGGCAGCTTCATTAGAAGGGAAGTTGATGAGCGGAAAATTGCAATATTCTTAAACGTAGCAGGAGAAGATGCTGTCGATCTGTTTAATACATTCCAATTATCTATAGAAGATCAGAAAGTTTTAATAAAGTGGTTGAAGCATCCGACAATTATTGTGAGCCTCGTTCAACAGAGACGTATGAAAGATACAAATTTTTTACGTTGGCGCAAGAAGCAGATGAAGATTTCGATAATTTCGCTAAAAGGCTAAAAACTCAAGCAAAATGTGCAATTTTGATAATCAAGAATCATCACTAATAAGAGATAGAATTATTTTAGGAATTCAGGATAAGCAGCTACAAGAAAGACTATTACGAACAAGCAAGTTAGACTTGGAAACAACAATAAGAGATTGCAGGGCAGCAGAAGCCACCAAACAACAACTTAAAGGGTTAAGAGCTAAAGAAGTTGATGTCCTACGAAAGTCTACAAATACTTCCCACGTAAACAAAGAAATGAGGCAAGTACTAATTCCTATAAATGTTTAAAGTGTGGTAGTGTGCATGAGGCGGGAAAATGTTTGGCATATGGACAAACATGTTTTAATTGTAGGACATAATCATTTTAAAATAGGATGTAAAATGAAAACCAGTATAGATTTAAAAATATGAAGTCTAATGTAAGAGCGAAGAAAAAAGGGTTAATGACATTGAGCAAGTTGAAACGCAAGATGTCATCGATTCAATTAGTATTTTGGATGTAAATATAAGTAACAGTAAACGTAAATGGGAAGAAATTCTAATTATTAATGAGAAAAAAGTCGCTTTTAAATTAGACACAGGTGCTGAATGTAACGTGTTACCTTTAGAAACATTTAATAAATTGGATTGTACAAATAATATATCTAAAACAAGTCACAAATTACAAGGTTACGGTAATAACAAAATTAACGTAATAGGTAGTATTAACTTAGAATGTAATCGAGGAAAAGTAAAAGAGAAATCTCTCATTAAGTTTTATATAGTAAATGTGAAAGGGTTGCCTATACTAGGGCTTAATGCATGTATAAAACTAAATTTAATTAAGAGAGTAAATGTTGAGCAGGTGTCGCTTAAAGAAAATACAGCTAAAGACTTGTTCATTGAAAATAATATTGACATTTTTAATGGGTTGGGAAGAGTTCCTATTGAATATGAAATTAAATTAAAAGTAACTACACTCCGTATGTAAGTGGGTGTAGAAGGATTCCTGAAAAAGTTAAAAACAAATTAAAAGAAACCTTAGGAAGGTTAGAACAGTCTGGGGTAATAGAAAAAGTTGAGGACCTTCAGAATGGGTTAATAACATAGTAGTGGTAGAGAAAAATAATGGAGAAGTTAGAATTTGTTTAGACCCGGCTCATTTGAATAAAAATGTTTGTTTGGAATAATTTTTAATTCCAACAGTTGAAAATAGAAATAAGGATATATATAAGGACGTGGTGTGCGATAAGTCCACTGAGATGTATGTAACTAGAAGTGGACGTGTCGTTTCACAACCAATTAGATATAAGGATTTTGTTACAAATTAATGTAAGTTATTTTATTGTTTAAAAGGGAGATGTCGCAGATGCAGGTTTAAAAAAGAGACTTGGCAACATGGCATCATATAGAAAGACGGCTTGCGACTGGTACATGTCAATGATAAATAAAGTTTATGTTAAATCTTAGATCATCCTTATTGAGAGTTAATAAATCGGCTAACCAAATGAAACATAGACACAACCAAACACCCCCACGCATCCACGCACGCAGGGCGCACGTGATTTCACCCTTTAAAAAGAAGAACCAAGACGACGAAAAGGCAGTTCAGTTCCCGACCTCTTATAGTAAGGATCTAAATCAACCAGTGGATACCTGTGCTACTATAGTAGGGTATCCACCAACAAGCAAATACCTGCGCTATTACAGTAGGGTATTGTGCAACATTAGGTCGCTCGTGCTGATATATCGTCGCCCTAGTAGTGAAAGGTTCTAATCCACAAATATTTCATTTTCGGGTTATACCTTTAACACTTGTTAAAAACTCAAAATTTTATATTAGTGAACAAATCTAAGTCACTGATACAGTTTGTGGCTATTTATAGAATATTGGCTAAAAGTTCTAACCAACAATTTGCTGTAGCAAATAGTCTTAAGCGGCTTAGACCTTTTCACTACCGCAATACGTCTTCGCTTATGGTTGTATTGCGTACAAAGTGAATAGTCCTAAACCACATTATGCAAATCTAGACAGGCATTTTTATACAAGCTTGAGCTTCAAACAACTATTAGATAGCATTGTATTGTTGTGCAGGTTGGTGCTGTAAAGTGCAATAATGAATTCGAGAGGCAGATTATTAGTTGAATTCGCACTAAAAAAAGAAAGAACTGTTAAGTGTAACGCCACAAATGTCTGAAACACCTTGTACATAAGAATTTTTATGTTATTATTTTTGTGTTGGTAGTATTAAGTTAGATAAGTAAATGATGGTAGTTGAACAAAAATGTATCGAGAGCAGTTTTAGTTATGTTACTTCTCCAAATATAAACATAAGTTGTATTGCACACAATTATTTAATACTCAACTTCACATTTGTGGATTACGGATGTCAAGGTAGAATAAGTGATGGCGGTGTCGTACAGAAACACAGAGTTGTATAGAAAAGTTGTTACAAAGGAACTAGATTTTCACTACCGCAATAGTTTGCCCTTTAGCAGGAACCACTTCCTTACATTTTGTGGCAGACAGGCATTTGCTCTCACTGAGAAACATGTTGAAACCGTATGCTGGTCTCCACGCTAATGGAACAAAAGAAAGAATTTTTAATTACCCTACCTAGAACTAATACAACCGGTGATTGTAATAAGCTGGTTTATGCAACTTTGACCCCGGTAGCTTTAGGTAAGTTTTCAGTAATTATCTACTAAATAAAACGCATGCATCTTGTGAAAATCAGCTGATACTGGAAGTTAGGTTATGTAAAAACAACTCACTTAAAAATGATTATTTTGGTTGGTTGTATTGTACTATTTTTTGAAACTTCTTTCTGATAATGTGTGAAGGAAATCAGTTAAAGGAAACTTTCGTGGGTGTTGATGTGTGTATGATCATCTTTGTCTATTGTAGATGAAACCGAAATAAATGAACCTTCTTCAGTTTCTGTCAGCGCAAGCAATTGTGATGAAGAAATTGCATTACTTGAAGTACAACATAATAGTACAACTGGTGAGTACGGTAATAAAATATTTGCTTTTAACTTTACATTTTAAGATTAAAACATTAAAAATTTCCAAAACCATGATCTTTTAAACTAAAAATCTGGAACCTTATAGTTAAATTTGCAAAGTAATTACAATTACAATGCATTTTACATAAAGATAATGATGAACTCAAGTATTTTTTCTTTATTTTTAGATGCAAACAAAATGCTCGAAGATAAATCTATGAAAAAATCGTTAACAAGTTATGCTACAGTTTGTTCTGGAAGTGATGTTGAGGATTTTGACAGAGATGATGATTCGAGCTATAAACCATCCAATAGTGACTTTGAAGAATTTTCAGACTCCGATAACCAATCTCTTAAAACCAAAAAACCAAGAACAGAACTTGATTCTGATGTTGAGAGTAATAATGAACAGGGCAATAATGATATACAGTCTTCGTCACAAACTGTAGACAAAAAGCTTAGTCGAAAAAGCAGAGAAACTCCGCGTCATGGAAGCGAAATGCTCAAAAAAACTTAAGATTAGATGGAAAAGAGTACTATACTCAAAAAGGGAAACTTAAGCCTGCTAAAAGTGTAGTCGATATTGAATGTCATTGTCACTATAAATGTCAACAATTCTTCACAAAACAACAGAGAGAAGATATTTTTGCGAGCTTTCTTCAGTTGAAAACACAGCAGTTAAGATGGAATTACATTGTAAAACATGTTACCTGTATTCCGAAAAACGGTGCTATAGTGAAAATAATGAAAGACGAGCTAAAACATACGTTTATAAATTAACTGCCAACCAAGTGTCCCGGCAAGTATGCCAAAAAATGTTTCTAGCTACCCTTAATATTTCTAGTAGAACAGTTAAAACTGCCATCACTAAACTTAGTGACACTGGCTCAATAAAACCAGACATGCGTGGGAAGAAATGTCCTCCTCAGAAAAAATCCGAAGTGGTAAAAAATGTGATCAGAGATCATATTAAGTCCATCCCTGTAGTTGCATCTCATTATTGTAGAAGCACTTCAAGACGGAACTACCTTCCATCTGGTTTATCTGAAACCAGATTGTACGAAGATTATAAGCATTATTGCGAAGAACTTAACGTGATCCCTGAAAAATTTAGCTATTACAGACACATCTTTGTAACGGAATTTAACCTTGGATTTCATCGTCCAAAAAGATCAGTGTGATTTTTGCACAAAATTCAATTGTTTAGAAGATGATGGAAAATTAGCTTTACAAGAAGAATATGACCTACATATTGTCAGAAAGCAAGAGGCTAGAGACCAAAAAGATCATGATAAACTAAGATCAAAAACAGATAATACATTTGCCTGTTTCACGATGGACATGGAAAAGATCCTCGTCACCCCTTCGCTTAATGTTGGTAAACTTTATTACTCCCAAAAATTAAAAACTTTAATTTTACTGTTTATAACCTAGCTGTTTCTGAGGCTATAAATTATATGTGGCACGAAGGCATAGGATCAAAAGGATCTTCAGAAATTGCAACTTGCCTATGGAAACTTTTGTCAGATCTTGCTCCTTGCGTTAAAGACGTAACGTTTTATTCAGACACTGCTTCTGGACAAAACAGAAATTGCATAAATGCAGCAATGTTTCTCAGAGCAGTTACAATTTTGCCCATTAACACCATTAATCAAAATTTATGGAATCAGGCCACTCTGAAATGGAGTGTGACAGCGTTCACTCCAGTATTGAAACCAGAGGCAGCAAAATCGATGTTTTACTCCTGAATGTTGGTTTACCGTTACACGTACGGCAAAAACAAAAAACCATTTTATAAAGTGGTTGAGCTTAACTTTACAGACTTTTTAAACTTCAAGGAGTTTTCTTCTACGGTGATTAAAAACCGAAACAAAAACGAAGATGGTGGAAGTGTCAGTTGGTTGAAAATAAAATGGTTACAATACAGGAAAGAAGATCCGACACGCATTTTTTATAAAGAAAGGCTTTCTGACCTTGAGTTTAAATCTATTATTATTAAAAAATTACCACACGAACTGCTAGCACTTTAAAAGAAAATAAGATCAAACCACTTTATAAAAATGCTCTACCAATAGAAAAAACAAAGCTACTAAGATTATGCACAAGTGGTTGTATTCCGGAAACCTACCAACATTTTTATAAAAATTTGAAGTCCACTGAAGAAATTGTTGTAGAATCATCAGATGAAGAGATGGAGTAACTAAATTTGTTTTCATAAACTCATAAAATAGTTCTAAACCAGAAAGTTTGCGTTAAATTTGGTATAATTAGTATTAGCGAATAGTTATAAGCCAAAAAATATGAGTATTATTTAATGTAACATCTGGATTTTTTCAAACATTGTTGTGTAATCATTTTTTAGTGATATATTAAAGTTTGAGCATGCGAAGCTTTATTTTACTAAATGTATGGGAAAAATGCAAAAAAAGTGAAACGCAGTTTAAAATGCTTTTTTTCTCAAAATGTGTGGTCAGTGGATTAGAACCTTTCACTACTAGGGCGACGATATAGTAGAGCTTCCCGCAATATAACTCAATGCCCACACATGAGTATACGGAACGACGCATGTTCCGAGCAGCGTATTACAGCTGGAAGCGAGCCGCACGAGTACCTCCAGTCCTATCGCCACTCAGCCGGACGTCGCGCGCCATAACCAGACGTCGCCCGAGATGTCCAGCCACCTACCGCCCAAGGCCCCCTTTTCTGCGTGCGCGACATTCACATTGGCACCTACGGCTTACGCACGCGTCCGAAGCCTAAGCCGGAGTAAACCGCGCACATCTACAAGTCCGTGATCCTCGGCAACGTTTCATCGAGTTATTTACATAATGTATTAAGTATTAGTTAGTTAATAAAAGAAATTGTACCCAAGTAAGAATAAACGTTTAAACTATCATGCACAACAATGGTGACCCCGACGTGATTTAAAAAGAAACAGTGCGGCGATAGTGCAAATATGACAAAAGCAATGCCGGACACTACTTCGACCGCAAACAGAACGCCCGCGGAGCGTGTTACCTTCCGTTTACCCCCCTTCTGGCCGGAGCAGCCAGCCGCCTGGTTTGCACAAGTGGAAGGACACGGGATCGTTGACGACGAAAAGAAATATTATTCGGTAGTGAGTAACCTCGATACACGGTACGCGTCGGAAGTGGTCGACATCATTATTTCCCCGCCGACTTCGCTAAAATACGAAAAATTAAAGCGAGAACTAGTGGACCGCCTGTCAACGTCGTAAGAGAAAAAGACTAGACAATTATTAGAGTTCGAAGAACTTGGTGATAGGAAGCCTAGCGAGTTTCTTCGACACCTACGAGGGTTAGCCGGTAACACAGTACCACACGATTTACTGAGAACGATCTGGTCCGGTAGGTTACCACCTTACACACAAGCCATCCTAGCTACGGTAAAAACGCAACTACTGGATCACGCAGCCAAACTCGCAGACCAAATCTCAGAGACATGGCCCCAGAATAGTATGCCTACCACGCCATCTTGCAGCGCCGCCTCGAAACCAACCAAAACAACGAACGAGTGCTTCGAAGTTAGCGCCATCATGCACCAACTCGACGCAATCTCACAAAGGCTCTAAAACCTGGAACACAACAGATCGAGGAGCCGTAACCCACAGCCATACCGTCAAAACTCACGGTCGCGCAGTAGACCTCGTGAAAACAATCCCAAGTATTGTTTTTACTACAACCGTTTTGCAGACAAAGCTCGCAAGTGCACAACCCCGTGCAAGTACCCAAAAAACCAATAAGCCTGGCTCTTGACAAAACGGCAATAGACAGGACACAACTGCAACACCGCTTATTCATTAAAGACAATCAAGTGCAATACTTGGTGGGGATACTGGCGCGGACGTATCAGTGTTCCCCAAAAAACTCATATAACACCCCGTTTCAAAGACAGACTTTTATTTATGTGCCGTGAACGGAACAAAATTTTGTACATATGGACTCCATACTAGATGTTTAAATTTAGCTTTAAGACGTGCTTTTACGTGGAATTTCCTAATAGCCGATGTGCCTTACGCTATACTAGGAGCCGATTTCCTCGCTCACTACTGGTTACTAGTGGACATAAAAAACAAACAATTAGTCGACACCATAACAAAATTGGTTACACAAGGCAAAATATGCAATGTGGACACTCCTTCAGTAAAACTTACATGAGTGAATTAAGAGATGTGTACATAAAACTTCTCAAACAATACCACAACATCACTAAACCCACGTCACCTAGCAGCTTGACCGCACACGCGACGGTACACCACATAGTCACCACGGAAGGACCTCCTGTCTCACACCGACCCAAAAGATTAGCACCAGAACGGTACAAGGCAGCCAAAGCTGAGTTTGACAATTTGGTCAACGCTGGAATCATCCGACCTTCCTCAAGCGACTGGAGCTCACCGTTGCACTTAGTACCCAAGAAAAACGGCGAGTTTAGACCCTGTGGCGACTATCGTGGTCTCAACGCTCGTACCATACCTGACCGTTATTTTTCCCACCTGTTAGAAGGCAAGAACATATCCTCCGTGATCGACCTCGCCAAAGCATACCACCAAATCCCGGTAGCAGAGGAAGACATTAAGAAAACCGCCATAACTACACCGTTCGGTCTTTACGAATATGCATACATGTCATTTGGCCTACGGAACGCAGCCCAGACATTCCAACGTTTCATCGACGAAGTCACTCGCGGTCTCGAATTCTGTTTCCCATACATAGACGACATCATAGTATTCTCGGACAACCAAGGACAACATATGCGACACCTACAAACATTGTTCAAAAGATTTGCTAAATATGGCGTCATCATCAACACGACAAAATGCGACTTCGGCAAAGAACAAGTCAAATTCCTCGGATTCAGCATCAGCGCTCAGGGAATACAGCCTCCACAAGAAAAAATCGAAGCCATACAGAGCTATCCCCGTCCACAAACTATAAAAGGATTACGCCGCTTCCTTGGTACGATTAACTTCTATCAACGTTTCATACCACAAGCAGCAGACTTACTCGCACCCATAACGGACCTGCTAAAAGGAACACAAAAAGGCAATTGCGAAATCCAGTGGCAGGCAGTTCGTCCTCAGTGCGGAAGGCTTGTAGTAATGTTTCCTTGTAGGGATGCATTCTATGATGTTTTAGAATGCGATGAGTCGACATTAGAGAGATACCCAATTCACCAAAAGCTGCAACTATCGAACTCCGGGGATGAGCATGAAAATAAACCAGCACATTTGCTTCATTGTCTTCTGCTTCAACGATAGGTTTTGTGTAGTTTTTTTTTACCGTAAAACTTCCTGTATTTAAAAAACATGACTCAATTCTTCTAAATTTACCTTTAGTAATTGGCAATAGATTAGGATATCGTTCATTAAATGTTCTACAAGTTCGCCATGGATGTAGAATAAATTTAAAATATTAGTATTGGAATATTCAACTGCTTTTATAAAATAGATTTTTTGCTTCAATGAGAATGACAACCAGATAAACATTCGTTTATTTATTCATACCCACAGCCTACTTTCAAATGTGCTTAGTTTTTAAGTGCAGTTTTAATTAATATTTGATAAAAGCGTTAATAATGACAAAACCACGAAAGATAGGTGTAGGGATACCTATAGCATATCGATGCGTAAATTAAATAATCATGTAAATGTGTAAAAATATACAGGATATTGGATTTAAAAAAAAATGACTTACTTGAGTTTGAAGTTTTTCGGCTTTGCCACTAAATTTTGGACGCCCTGTATAACCTGTGATAAGCTGTCAATGTATTTAGTAAAACCCTTAAGGTTTTACTAGCTGTTTTAAAATATGGAGATTTTGTATTTGAAGAAGAGCAAAAGATAGGCTATTAAACACCCCTCCCCAAAACACAAATTTGTTAAAAATCACAATAACTCAAAAACAGTTGACGATAGTTATAGGGTAATAACCTAATACAATATCGGAAATATTTTAGAACAAAAGAAGGCTATGGGTTATTCTTAACCTGAAAGTTTCAAATTCATAAATAGTAAAGAACCCTTTAAACTTCTAATGAACGGGTTCTGTGGTAGAGCTTGTATTACAGCTGCTGTAAAATAGCCATACCATCAGTTAATGAAAAAAACAGTAGAAGGCCACATAAAACACTACCTGAAAAGAGCACCAAAGTTGTATTCCTTAGACCAGGAAAAGATACAGAGAGCCAATGGAGTTTAAGTCTTCTGTAGGAATGCTTTGAATTATGTTCTATAATGTTACAGTGCGTGATAGTTCAACAAAATTCAAGTATATTAAAATTCGCCATCCTTAATGTAAGTCACAATATATTACCATTAGTATTATTAAGTTTATACTGTTGAATGCACTATTAAAACGTTTATGGTAAATGTATGTCTTATTTACACGAATTTTATATACAGTGTGTCCACGGATGGGGTATCGTATAAGTAAAACCTTTTAAATTTTAGTTTTAGCGAAAAGTGTATTTCTTGATAAAAAGTTTTGCTTATTCTGAAACCCCATAAAATGAAATGAAATTCAAGGTTTTTAAAATAGGTCTCATTTCATAGTCAGTTTTATGAAAACTATTATTGATATGGACCAATATTTTTTCCGTTCCGATCGCGTGATTTAACAATTTTAGATCTTTTTTTGGAGCTACTTAAAACATTATAATGCTATCAATGAAGTTATCTCAGAAATGCTCGGAAACGCTTACAAACATTTTAGAAGGAGAAAGTTTTGAAATTGGAGGAGGATATATTGTGTTACGGTTCAAATTACTCGAACTCGAACGTAGGTCGCAAGCCTTCTGAGTAACGGTTGTCGTGAGTTGCACGTTACGACGAAAACCAAATTTACCGCGCACGCTACGTTTTTCCCATTGGTGGATCGGTTATTTCACAAAATTTATCGAGACGACGAGCAGACATTTTGTGATTTCCTTTTATTGGGCGTTTTCGGCGTGCTTCGTGAAGCTAAAAGTTTACACGGAAAGTATTAATGTGGCTTCAATAAGTTAAAATCAGTGTGTAAATATAATCCGACCGCATTCGCCGTAAGTTACTTCTTTTTCTATTTCTTTTGTTGTCTCGTGGTTGGGTTAATTCTAATTACAACGTATGATTTAGCACGTATCTTGATCTCATACTCTACTCGTGTATTACCATCAGGATAATTCCTGGGCGCTGTAACGATGAGTTAAGAATCCTTCGCTATAAAAACGTGACGACTAGGTTTCGCCTACATCGAAACTGCCAATGGCCGATGAACTCAACCGGGTGAGGGTCGTTCACGCTGCGTGCCTGCTACTTCGAGGGAGCATATCTGCTTTCCGAGGTTTGTCGTCTAGTTCTCCTAAGGGAAATCCTGTGGCTACCGATCTTCTAATAGCTGTCAACTGCTGTCGTTAGCAAGAACCTTCCTTATCGGAACTGCATGCCTCAGTACACAGCTAAGTTTATTGTTTAAAGAGCCTATTCATTTTGCATGCGTATGAAGCTCACGTAAATGTGACATTAAACGGTTTGAATCCCTAGTATATAAGCAAACTTTTATTTGGGGTAGACTCCATCCACCCACTTTCGGTTTTGTTGTCACTAGCTCCATAAGAGCTTGGGCGTTTTAGATAAAGTGGGTGAAGCTAAAACAAAAGGCCTTTTGAGTTGGCGGGAGCCACTTACCGTGCTAGTCCGAATTTAAGTTTAGTTTTTAAGTCACCGTGTGTAAGTGACGTGTGTACGTCGAGTTTCCTTAATCACAAATCCTCAATTGGGACGCTGACTTTAATTTGGGTGTACCAAACAAAAGCTTAACTGAATTTAGACATATTTGATTGCGAGCTTTAATTAATTTGTTCACTTTCTTTTTTTTTATTATTTGTGAACTACAACCGTTACAATTGAATATATGTTCTCTGTTAGTTTTTCTTACATGATTACTCCTGTATTGTTATCTTTGATAGTGATTGAAAAACTTAAATTTTTATTTCATTTTATAGAGTTTTAGAACAAGCAAAACTTTCTATCAAGAATGACATTTTTCGCTAAAACTAAAATTGAAAATTTTTTCAACTGTAGGATACCGCATCCGTGGACACACTGTATATTATATTTCGTTTCTAAAACGTTTTCCAACAACGTATTTAAAGACGTATTTTAATTACGTCTAATTACGAAGTTAAAGACGTCCTAGAAATGAGACATTTCAACGTGAATAGTACGTGAAAACTACGTATTAGTCCTTACGTTAAAAAGATACGAAAACTATCCGTAAAGAAAACGCCACTTTGTTTGCTGCGATTCGATCCAGAAAGAGCAAGAAAAGACAACCGACCAAGAAATTTGAGAAGTTGAGAAAACTGGTTGCGACTAGGAAAACTAAGACTGGAGCCAGAAACAGCCAAAGATAAGCAAATTGACGATGTTCTTGAATGTGCTTAGTATAGTAGTTTGTAAATCTATATTTTTTTTATTTCTTTTAAGTATTTGTTATTTTTATAACAAGATATTAATTAAATTATTTAATGTTTAGATGTATGTATAACTTTTTATTTATTTCCTTAAGTCCTTAAGACATATAAACACTATGTCAAATATCTATCAGGTATGTCTTGTGAAGATATATTTGAGATGTCTACAAGGTGGACATTAAGTTGTCTCTGAAATGTCTCATATACAGGGTGAATCACCATCAACGGGACGAAGATTTATAGCAAAACAGTAAAAGTTTTACAAGTTTTGTTTTTTTAGTAGCTTGCATGTTGATAAATTTTACGTTTTAAAATTATTTTGAATTATACAGTATGACCCAACAAAGTGTGGAGCATTAAAGTTATGTTTTTCTTATGGAACATCCTGTTTTTTATTGCCCGTAAAAAATAGGGTATACTTTTCCTATACCTAAATACAGAGCGTTCTGAGTTACGTCGACTTTTCTTAAAATATGGAGTATTTAAAAAAATTTAATATCTTCTAATCCAACAAATCATAACAAATTTATTCTTACGTCTAAATAGTTGGATATTAGATTAATGTATTCCATAATTAAATATTAAACTTCTCTTTACATAAATTATTCACAAAAATATCAGCTTATTTTACCAGCCAAACATCCGTTTACTGAACTATTAATTAAATATGAATACCAACGCAATTTGTATGCTAGGACACAAATTGTATTGTCCAGTTTAAGGCAAAAACACTACGTAGTATTCTTAGACGATGCGTTACTTGTTTTAAAGCTAATATTATTCCGACTTCTCAAAAAATGGGAGAATTACCTAGTTTCCGAATAACTCAAAGACGTGTTTTTTTGGCAGTAGGCATAGATTATGCAGGACCTTTTGATTTAAAAGATGGAAAAACAAGAAATAGCGTTATCGTGAAGTCATATATTTGTATATTCATTTGTTTAGCCACATTGAACTGGTACGTAATTTAACGTCACTATCATTTTTAAACTGTTTGAAAAGGTTTGTTTCTCCACGAGGAATTTGTTGTTCATTAATAACGTCCGATAATGCTCCAAACTTTATCGGCGCTAACAATTATTTAAAGGAAATCAAGTAAAACGTTAACGTCCAGTCATATATTTCAGAAAACAATATTCAATGAAAGTTCATACCAGCAAGATCACCAAATTTTGGTGGCCTCTGGGAAGCTTCAGTAAAAAGTGCAAAATATTATTTGAAACGAGTTCTAAATGGTTCACACTTTACATATGAAGAGTTTTATACTCCATTAACACAAATTGAGGCAATTATGAATTCTCTTCCTTTGTTTCCCCTTTCAAGCGATCCCAACGACCTTGAGCCGCTTACGCCAGGGAACTTTATTATTGGCAACTCAGTAAACATCATAAGAACCCAACATAAACGACGACTGAAAGCGCTGGTCGGTAGACTACTTGAACACACTACAACAGAGGTACAAGTGGAAGCTTATCAAAACAAACAAAGTCCACAAGGGAGATCTAGTTGTTCTAAAAGAGATCAATCAACCTCCATGTAAGTGAGCTTTAGCTCGAATCACTGAACCGCACCCAGGAAAAGACAATTTAGTGCACACAGTGAGTGTCAAACGTGCCATAACACAATTGTGTTTATTGCCTATTGCCAATTATGTTAAGTTAGTTTAGAATAAGTTTATATGTAACCTTCGTATTACAATTGTAATTTAAAAATTTAAAAATCAATAAATACATAGTATTTATTATTTATTCTTTAAAAATACTGGTTCACAAAGAAAAAAAAACAACATTCCGCAATGTCTCTTCAATCACTAACTGACGAATCGGATAATTCAGATTTCCTAATAAAATTATTCTCGGATTTAGTAAATTAAATTTGCTATTGCAGGTAATAATAGGCCAAGAACTTGTAGACCACAAAAAAATTCAATTCTAGTGAAAGACCAGCACCAAATGTCCGGTTAGTATTTACATTTAAATTTATGTAGTATGTATTTTAAAAATGATTTTAGATTTCTCAGAAGAAGGCACAAGGAACAAGGTCGAAAAAAATATAAATGATGTTTTGATCGGATACTTTCGTCAAATTATTAGAAAGCAACATTTAATTGAAACTAGTGTAACGCAAATGATGGAGGATATCAATGAATTAAAATCAAGAACTTTGTTAGACAGTACAATATAGTTCAAAGAAATTTGATTTTTGCGTTATTTGATTTGCCTCAACAATCTCTAGAATAATTGGAAAACCATTTAACGAAAGAGAACAATTTAAATGATATGGTAAATATGGAACTTTTTTATACTTTCTATACTGATTAGAGAATATAATTTTTAAGATTTAAAAATATCGAAATTGGGGGAAATAATGTATCAGAATTCGTGAAAAAGCGCAATGTCTAGAGAATATCTAATGAAGTTGGATCATAATACAGTTGGATGGGACTAAAACAGAAAAAAAAGTTACTTGTTGTACAAGTTGTAATAATAAGTTATTATTCTTCACTCTGCAGCATTGTTAATAATGTTTTATTTAAGGTGCTGGAATGATGAAGAATCGATGAAAAAATTGGTTATAGGCGTTCCAAAGAAAGATTGGATAAGCAAAAAAATTAGTATGATTTGATATTTTATCAATTATTTTAAAGCATTAATTATACAATTATAATAATCACAGTATATGTATTTTATTTTCGATAATAAATTGAATATGTTAAATAGGTATAAATGTTGCAGGATAATTATATATATAAAAAAACATATAGTTGCGTGAAGTACATAGTAATTAACACATTGCATCAATTGCATGTTAAAGGTTATGCTCTTAACCCTAGAACGCTTTTATGATTTTCGCGGTTTTGAAACAAACGTATTTAATCTGATATTGTGTGTGAAGTTTATAATTTTCATTAACAATGGACAAAGATGTAAACGCAAGGCGTCAGTTGATGTTTCATCTAGACATTTAGGTACGTGAATATGGACTATTCGAGTAAATTAGGGGAAATGTTAAAAAAGCCTTGCTCATCTTGCACCTGACCGCCGACGCGACAACATGTACATACACTATGTAAATAAGATTGTAAGTAAATAAATTATTATAATCAATCTAACAATAAATAAATACCACAACATGGCGCAGTCGTAAAGCATAAATTAAACTATTAAATTAAATAAAGTAGACAAAATAATTAAAGCGCGTTGAGTGAAAAATATTAATTAAATACGAGTGAATAAAATGGCGTCCAAAGCTGTACCACCTACACACAATTGGCTTTCGAGGAAGACATGGCGGAGAATTGGTCATTCTTTAAACAAAAATTCAATATATAGCTGCATGCAAGCAAAGCGGAGAGTGAAGAAGCTAAATTATATATATATATATATATATATATATATATATATGTAAACACACCGTTGTGAACCTATTTTATTTGTAATATGGTATTGTGGACTTATTTCGGTCATTGTGGACCCTAGGCTCACAACGTCGCTCAGAATTCACCGATTCAAAGTGTTGTGGACCTAACTCTAGCGGATGAGGAGGAACTAGAATCGCGCGGTAGTTGTCGCAACTACCCCACTAGATGACCTAAGTAGTATTGATATTAATAAAATTATGTTAGTGCAGAGTGTTGCATATATTTCGGAACAGATTATAACTGTTTGACGTGTCAATTTAAACGTAATACCATTGTAATAAGTAGTATGCCTGTTGAATTCTGTTATTTCACTTTAAATTGAAAGTGTTCTATTTTTAGTGAATACCAATTTCCTTTACATTTTTGTAAACAATAATAGCAATCGCGAAAACGCGATATCCACCAGCTTAAGAAACAATGACCTTTGTTAGTGTGAATTAAGTACTTAATTACTGTACGTAATGTAACCTTCTATACGGTACTACTTACCGTTTCGAAGAATTTAAGTTTCCAATTATTCAAAAGAGAAAATACAAAAACAAATTCGTTTGTTTAACTTCATTTTTAAAACTTCATTGATTCGACATCAAAAAATAGTTAATTGATTATAAAATCTAAACATTATTTGTCATGTCCATTTCTTATTAATAGTAATGTTGATTACTTTATTTGTTTCAGTGGTTAAGAATTCATTTATTTTTTTGTTATCTAACTATGCTAACCGTAGAATAGGAAGCGCAGGTGTTCTGTAGTGTGTGCCAAGGTTATTAACCTATGATAAAAATTAGAATCGCAATAGTTTTTTCTTTCACAATATAAATTTTGTAGTCATTCTGTAGGTAATATATAGGTTTTGCATAATCGTTGGAAAAGTACAGCAAGTAATACGTCCATTTATAATGTTTTAGATCACACTTATTTCAAATATTCAACCACATAAACAAAATACTTCTTTCAGTCGTGATTGCTTTTGCGATGCTTGCAAACATTCTTCAGTGCGTCATTGTCTGAGTCGCCAGTTACGAAATAAAACACTACAACAACAATTATACATTTTTATAGTTATGCTTATTGTGCTGTTAGTTTAAATAATTATATTATAATAACCAAAAATTTTAATGAGGCTTTTAATTTTCATAATTTTGTATGAAGATGTAATTGGTTTTGATTTTCTGTATTGCACCGTGTTCCAAATGTAACCGTAAAACTCTGGTTCTATTTATTGTTATTCTGTTTATTTTTGTATCGAAGAATTGATGGAATTTACAATCGCACTAAATTACCACGTTCGTCCTTGGAAGGAATTCAATTAACGTTTTTTTAACGGTCAAAAGCAGTAGAAGGTCATAATGTACAGATTGTAAATGTTGAAGCCGTCCAGAATCGGTTCATGCATTAGTGTAAGAGCGAAATGGAGCTACGGGAAATGTAGAGATGGATGCTATTCACTGGAGCCAAAGCGCGACCATAGAGGCGCGACTCTTCCGAATGTGTAAAAGTTGCTATTTTACATTTAATTACATATTTAGTTTAATATTACAGATAAAATTAAAATTTAAAGTACAATTATTTTAAGAATAATTTTTTTTATTTAAGCTTCCGTTTATTTGATAACGCGATGTAAACGCAAAAGTTGTTCAAAAATTTATCAAAGTTTTATGGTGTTGAATTGAGATAATGGCGTTTTAAGTTTCATTCTTCCGTAAGAGCCAATGTAAATGGCAATGTTTAACAATTATTATTTACAACTTTTACTATACAACAAAATTGTAATCTATTTATAGAAAAATTCGATATTATTTCTTCTTTCCCTCGTTTTTCGTGTTTTATGCACTAATGTATGGACCGATTTTGGACGGCCTTGACATTTACAATCAGTGTATTATGACCTTTCATTCTTTGTAAATTTTAGCTTGTGACACCAAAACCCACACGGAAGTCTATTCTGGACGATTTTTCTTGCAATGAGTACTCTACTATTATATAAATTAACTGAAAAGAAAACTTCAAGCTTTTAATGTAGCTATTGTAAGTCCGAAAAATATTTTCTCATTGTTAGCAATAACAACACGAATCCACTGGTACCCTACGCCGAAACGGTTTAACAAAAATGTTTTGAGCATTTATACGACAATCAGATAACGTTAAGCAGATGCTAAACCTAAACGAGTTATAGTAATTTCTAAAAACATTTCACGTTTAATTCTTGGCAAATCATGTTTCCAAGAATTCGTTTAAGGTCATATAATGAATAGTAGTTAATAAATGACAGGTATTCAAATGACTCCTCGTGAGACGTAGTTTACGAATCTAAAGTGACTACCATCAACACTCCACCAGAAAGTTAACAACACAAAGCAAAGTATCTTATCCACCACAAAAAGTTAGTCAACTAACGCTTCCGTTATAGGTGGTAAGTACTCTAATGAATCCCCGTGACATCCAGAACACGAATATAAAGTGTCAACCATCAAACCTCCTCCACCACCGACTGTCTTAAACCACTTTCTAACCCTACGAAGTGGGTACTCAAGCGAATCGTTTAGACATGCAGATTACAAAATAATATCGCCCACCACCAACCACCACCGGTAACAGAACTTCGTTATCCCACCACCAAGAAACTTGAAACTTGTGAAAACGTGTTCACTAACATCCCTAGATACCTAAACCATCAAAACATCCTCTCCATCCCTTCCATGTAAAACAGATATAAAACTTTCATCACCCGAACTTAACGACGAGATCGAGGTATCATATGTTCCATACTCCTGGACTGAAGAGGTAGTCATAAACGCACTCGTAAAATATCTGATCACATCATATCCGGCAAGATTAAAATTAACATCCGACTTACGAAATGGTTATTCAAATGACTCCTCATGAGATGTAGTTTACGAATCTAAAGTGACCACCACCAACACTCCACCAGGAAGCTTACACAAAGCAAAGTATCTTATCCACCACCAAAAATTTAGTCAACTAACGCTTCCGTTATAGGTTGTAAAGTACTCTAATGATTCCCCCGTGACATCCAGAACACGAATATAAAGTGTCAACCATCAAACCTCCATCACCGACTGTCTTAAACCACTTTCTAACCCTACGAAGTGGGTACTCAAACGAATCGTTTCGACATGCAGATTACAAAAATAATATCGCCCACCACCTACCACCACCGGTAACCGAACTTCGTTATCCCACCACCAAGAAACTTGAAACTTGTGAAAACGTGTTTACTAACATCCCTAGATACCTAAACCATCAAAACATCCTCTCCATCCCTTCCATGAAGCTTAAAACCGCTAATATCTTAACTAAGAACGGTCCCGTAGTATCAAGCAACAATCTGGCGCCTGGTAACCCTTTTGCGGTCGCATAAACGACTAATCGGCGCCGACTTCCTTTCTGCCCCACAGATATAAAACTTTCATCACCCGAACTTAACGACGAGATCGAGGTATCATATGTTCCATACTCCTGGACTCCGAAGAGGTAGTCATAAACGCACTAGTAAAAATATCTGATCACATCATATCCGGCAAGATTAAAATTAACATCCGACTTACGAAATGGTTATTCAAATGACTCCTCATGAGATGTAGTTTACGAATCTAAAGTGACCACCACCAACACTCCACCAGGAAGCTTACACAAAGCAAAGTATCTTATCCACCACCAAAAGTTAGTCAACTAACGCTTCCGTTATAGGTTGTAAGTACTCTAATGATTCCCCGTGACATCCAGAACACGAATATAAAGTGTCAACCATCAAACCCTCCTCCACCACCGACTGTCTTAAACCACTTTCTAACCCTACGAAGTGGGTACTCAAACGAATCGTTTCGACATGCAGATTACAAAAATAATATCGCCCACCACCTACCACCACCGGTAACCGAACTTCGTTATCCCACCACCAAGAAACTTTGAAACTTGTGAAAACGTGTTTACTAACATCCCTAGATACCTAAACCATCAAAACATCCTCTCCATCCCTTCCATGTAAAAAACAGATATAAAACTTTCATCACCCGAACTTAACGACGAGATCGAGGTATCATATGTTCCATACTCCTGACTCCGAAGAGGTAGTCATAAACGCACTCGTAAAAAATATCTGATCACATCATATCCGGCAAGATTAAAATTAACATCCGACTTACGAAATGGTTATTCAAATGACTCCTCATGAGATGTAGTTTACGAATCTAAAGTGACCACCACCAACACTCCACCAGGAAGCTTACACAAAGCAAAGTATCTTATCCACCACCAAAAATTTAGTCAACTAACGCTTCCGTTATAGGTTGTAAGTACTCTTAATGATTCCCCGTGACATCCAGAACACGAATATAAAGTGTCAACCATCAAACCTCCTCCACCACCGACTGTCTTAAACCACTTTCTAACCCTACGAAGTGGGTACTCAAACGAATCGTTTCGACATGCAGATTACAAAAATAATATCGCCCACCACCTACCACCACCGGTAACCGAACTTCGTTATCCCACCACCAAGAAACTTGAAACTTGTGAAAACGTGTTTACTAACATCCCTAGATACCTAAAACCATCAAAACATCCTCTTCCATCCCTTCCATGAAGCTTAAAACCGCTAATATCTTAACTAAGAACGGTCCCGTAGTATCAAGCAACAATCTGGCGCCTGGTAACCCTTTTGCGGTCGCATAAACGACTAATCGGCGCCGACTTCCTTTCTGCCCCACAGATATAAAACTTTCATCACCCGAACTTAACGACGAGATCGAGGTATCATATGTTCCATACTCCTGGACTCCGAAGAGGTAGTCATAAACGCACTAGTAAAAATATCTGATCACATCATATCCGGCAAGATTAAAATTAACATCCGACTTACGAAATGGTTATTCAAATGACTCCTCATGAGATGTAGTTTACGAATCTAAAGTGACCACCACCAACACTCCACCAGGAAGCTACACAAAGCAAAGTATCTTATCCACCACCAAAAAGTTAGTCAACTAACGCTTCCGTTATAGGTTGTAAGTACTCTAATGATTCCCCGTGACATCCAGAACACGAATATAAAATGTCAACCATCAAACCTCCTCCACCACCGACTGTCTTAAACCACTTTCTAACCCTACGAAGTGGGTACTCAAACGAATCGTTTCGACATGCAGATTACAAAAATAATATCGCCCACCACCTACCACCACCGGTAACCGAACTTCGTTATCCCACCACCAAGAAACTTGAAACTTGTGAAAACGTGTTTACTAACATCCCTAGATACCTAAACCATCAAAACATCCTCTCCATCCCTTCCATGTAAAACAGATATAAAACTTTCATCACCCGAACTTAACGACGAGATCGAGGTATCATATGTTCCATACTCCTGGACTCCGAAGAGGTAGTCATAAACGCACTCGTAAAAATATCTGATCACATCATATCCGGCAAGATTAAAATTAACATCCGACTTACGAAATGGTTATTCAAATGACTCCTCATGAGATGTAGTTTACGAATCTAAAGTGACCACCACCAACACTCCACCAGGAAGCTTACACAAAGCAAAGTATCTTATCCACCACCAAAAATTTAGTCAACTAACGCTTCCGTTATAGGTTGTAAGTACTCTAATGATTCCCCGTGACATCCAGAACACGAATATAAAGTGTCAACCATCAAACCTCCTCCACCACCGACTGTCTTAAACCACTTTCTAACCCTACGAAGTGGGTACTCAAACGAATCGTTTCGACATGCAGATTACAAAAATAATATCGCCCACCACCTACCACCACCGGTAACCGAACTTCGTTATCCCACCACCAAGAAACTTGAAACTTGTGAAACGTTTACTAACATCCCTAGATACCTAAACCATCAAAACATCCTCTCCATCCCTTCCATGAAGCTTAAAACCGCTAATATCTTAACTAAGAACGGTCCCGTAGTATCAAGCAACAATCGGCGCCTGGTAACCCTTTTGCGGTCGCATAAACGACTAATCGGCGCCGACTTCCTTTCTGCCCCACAGATATAAAACTTTCATCACCCGAACTTAACGACGAGATCGAGGTATCATATGTTCCATACTCCTGACTCCGAAGAGGTAGTCATAAACGCACTCGTAAAAATATCTGATCACATCATATCCGGCAAGATTAAAAATTAACATCCGACTTACGAAATGGTTATTCAAATGACTCCTCATGAGATGTAGTTTACGAATCTAAAGTGACCACCACCAACACTCCACCAGGAAGCTTACACAAAGCAAAGTATCTTATCCACCACCAAAAAGTTAGTCAACTAACGCTTCCGTTATAGGTTGTAAGTACTCTAATGATTCCCCGTGACATCCAGAACACGAATATAAAGTGTCAACCATCAAACCTCCTCCACCACCGACTGTCTTAAACCACTTTCTAACCCTACGAAGTGGGTACTCAAACGAATCGTTTCGACATGCAGATTACAAAAATAATATCGCCCACCACCTACCACCACCGGTAACCGAACTTCGTTATCCCACCACCAAGAAACTTGAAACTTGTGAAAACGTGTTTACTAACATCCCTAGATACCTAAACCATCAAAACATCCTCTCCATCCCTTCCATGAAGCTTAAAACCGCTAATATCTTAACTAAGAACGGTCCCGTAGTATCAAGTCAACAATCTGGCGCCTGGTAGCCCTTTTTGCGGTCGCATAAACGACTAATCGGCGCCGACTTCCTTTCTGCCCCACAGATATAAAACTTTCATCACCCGAACTTAACGACGAGATCGAGGTATCATATGTTCCATACTCCTGGACTCCGAAGAGGTAGTCATAAACGCACTAGTAAAAATATCTGATCACATCATATCCGGCAAGATTAAAATTAACATCCGACTTACGAAATGGTTATTCAAATGACTCCTCATGAGATGTAGTTTACGAATCTAAAGTGACCACCACCAACACTCCACCAGGAAGCTTACACAAAGCAAAGTATCTTATCCACCACCAAAAAGTTAGTCAACTAACGCTTCCGTTATAGGTTGTAAGTACTCTAATGATTCCCCGTGACATCCAGAACACGAATATAAAGTGTCAACCATCAAACCTCCTCCACCACCGACTGTCTTAAACCACTTTCTAACCCTACGAAGTGGGTACTCAAACGAATCGTTTCGACATGCAGATTACAAAAATAATATCGCCCACCACCAACCACCACCGGTAACCGAACTTCGTTATCCCACCACCAAGAAACTTGAAACTTGTGAAAACGTGTTCACTAACATCCCTAGATACCTAAACCATCAAAACATCCTCTCCATCCCTTCCATGTAAAACAGATATAAAACTTTCATCACCCGAACTTAACGACGAGATCGAGGTATCATATGTTCCATACTCCTGGACTCCGAAGAGGTAGTCATAAACGCACTCGTAAAAATATCTGATCACATCATATCCGGCAAGATTAAAATTAACATCCGACTTACGAAATGGTTATTCAAATGACTCCTCATGAGATGTAGTTTACGAATCTAAAGTGACCACCACCAACACTCCACCAGGAAGCTTACACAAAGCAAAGTATCTTATCCACCACCAAAAATTTAGTCAACTAACGCTTCCGTTATAGGTTGTAAGTACTCTAATGATTCCCCGTGACATCCAGAACACGAATATAAAGTGTCAACCATCAAACCTCCTCCACCACCGACTGTCTTAAACCACTTTCTAACCCTACGAAGTGGGTACTCAAACGAATCGTTTCGACATGCAGATTACAAAAATAATATCGCCCACCACCTACCACCACCGGTAACCGAACTTCGTTATCCCACCACCAAGAAACTTGAAACTTGTGAAAACGTGTTTACTAACATCCCTAGATACCTAAACCATCAAAACATCCTCTCCATCCCTTCCATGAAGCTTAAAACCGCTAATATCTTAACTAAGAACGGTCCCGTAGTATCAAGCAACAATCTGGCGCCTGGTAACCCTTTTTGCGGTCGCATAAACGACTAATCGGCGCCGACTTCCTTTCTGCCCCACAGATATAAAACTTTCATCACCCGAACTTAACGACGAGATCGAGGTATCATATGTTCCATACTCCTGGACTCCGAAGAGGTAGTCATAAACGCACTAGTAAAAATATCTGATCACATCATATCCGGCAAGATTAAAATTAACATCCGACTTACGAAATGGTTATTCAAATGACTCCTCATGAGATGTAGTTTACGAATCTAAAGTGACCACCACCAACACTCCACCAGGAAGCTTACACAAAGCAAAGTATCTTATCCACCACCAAAAAGTTAGTCAACTAACGCTTCCGTTATAGGTTGTAAGTACTCTAATGATTCCCCGTGACATCCAGAACACGAATATAAAATGTCAACCATCAAACCTCCTCCACCACCGACTGTCTTAAACCACTTTCTAACCCTACGAAGTGGGTACTCAAACGAATCGTTTCGACATGCAGATTACAAAAATAATATCGCCCACCACCTACCACCACCGGTAACCGAACTTCGTTATCCCACCACCAAGAAACTTGAAACTTGTGAAAACGTGTTTACTAACATCCCTAGATACCTAAACCATCAAAACATCCTCCATCCCTTCCATGCGTAAACAGATATAAAACTTTCATCACCCGAACTTAACGACGAGATCGAGGTATCATATGTTCCATACTCCTGGACTCGAAGAGGTAGTCATAAACGCACTCGTAAAAATATCTGATCACATCATATCCGGCAAGATTAAAATTAACATCCGACTTACGAAATGGTTATTCAAATGACTCCTCATGAGATGTAGTTTACGAATCTAAAGTGACCACCACCAACACTCCACCAGGAAGCTTACACAAAGCAAAGTATCTTATCCACCACCAAAATTTAGTCAACTAACGCTTCCGTTATAGGTTGTAAGTACTCTAATGATTCCCCGTGACATCCAGAACACGAATATAAAGTGTCAACCATCAAACCTCCTCCACCACCGACTGTCTTAAACCACTTTCTAACCCTACGAAGTGGGTACTCAAACGAATCGTTTCGACATGCAGATTACAAAAATAATATCGCCCACCACCTACCACCACCGGTAACCGAACTTCGTTATCCCACCACCAAGAAACTTGAAAACTTGTGAAAACGTGTTTACTAACATCCCTAGATACCTAAAACCATCAAAACATCCTCTCCATCCCTTCCATGAAGCTTAAAACCGCTAATATCTTAACTAAGAACGGTCCCGTAGTATCAAGCAACAATCTGGCGCCTGGTAGCCCTTTTTGCGGTCGCATAAACGACTAATCGGCGCCGACTTCCTTTCTGCCCCACAGATATAAAACCATCACCCGAACTTAACGACGAGATCGAGGTATCATATGTTCCATACTCCTGACTCCGAAGAGGTAGTCATAAACGCACTAGTAAAAATATCTGATCACATCATATCCGGCAAGATTGTATTAACATCCGACTTACGAAATGGTTATTCAAATGACTCCTCATGAGATGTAGCTTACGAATCTAAAGTGACCACCACCAACACTCCACCAGGAAGCTTCACACAAAAGCAAAGTATCTTATCCACCACCAAAAAGTTAGTCAACTAACGCTTCCGTTATAGGTTGTAAGTACGCTAATCGATTCCCTCGTGACATCCAGAACACGAATATAAAATGTCAACCATCAAACCTCCTCCACCACCGACTGTCTTAAACCACTTTCTAACCCTACGAAGTGGGTACTCAAACGAATCGTTTCGACATGCAGATTACAAAAATAATATCGCCCACCACCTACCACCACCGGTAACCGAACTTCGTTATCCCACCACCAAGAAACTTGAAACTTGTGAAACGTGTTTACTAACATCCCTAGATACCTAAACCATCAAAACATCCTCTCCATCCCTTCCAAGTAAAAACAGATATAAAACTTTCTATCACTCCGAACTTAACGACGAGATCGAGGTATCATATGTTCCATCCTGGACTCGAAGAGGTAGTCATAAACGCACTCGTAAAATATCTGATCACATCATATCCGGCAAGATTAAAATTAACATCCGACTTACGAAATGGTTATTCAAATGACTCCTCATGATGTAGCTTACGAATCTAAAGTGACCTGTACCACCAACACTCCACCAGGAAGCTTACACAAAGCAAAGTATCTTATCCACCACCAAAAAGTTGAGTCAACTAACGCTTCCGTTATAGGTTGTAAGTACTCTAATGATTCCCCGTGACATCCAGAACACGAATATAAAGTGTCAACCATCAAACCTCCTCCACCACCGACTGTCTTAAACCACTTTCTAACCCTACGAAGTGGGTACTCAAACGAATCGTTTCGACATGCAGATTACAAAATAATATCGCCCACCACCTACCACCACCGGTAACCGAACTTCGTTATCCCACCACCAAGAAACTTGAAACTTGGTGAAAACGTGTTTACTAACATCCCTAGATACCTAAACCATCAAAACATCCTCTCCATCCCTTCCATGAAGCTTAAACCGCTAATATCTTAACTAAGAACGGTCCCGTAGTATCAAGCAACAATCTGGCGCCTAGTAGCCTTTTTGCGGTCGCATAAACGACTAATCGGCGTCGACTTCCTTTCGTAAGGTGTAAGTGGGGAAAGAAGAAATGAAAGGAAGAGAAAACGGAAAAAGAAAAAGGGTATGGTTTGTGAGATAAGGAGAATTTAGTTTTTAGTTCTTTTCTTTGTATATACTCAACCTAATAAATTGGTTAATTTTAAAAACAAATAAACTTGATACTTATAATCGGGGGTCATACCACTAACGCTTAGATTTTGCCGCTTATTTATTCGTTTGTTTTTCGTGTACTTGCTTTCGTTGGCAATTTACGAGAAAAAAAATGTAAAACAATCGGACCGGGAAAATCCGAGTTCAAGCGGTGTTTGTTAAGACAATTCCACGAAACAAGGATGTTTTTAAGAAGGCGAAAAAATAAATATAATATTGTCGCATTCCTAATTTCAATAGTTGCAAGAAACGTGCTCCAGAAAATACTAATCACTCACTTTATTTTGAAAATATAAAGTGCGACTGCCTAAATAAGAAATATATGATATGATTATTCGACATTGTAGTTTTAAAAGAGCATTTGTGCAAGACGATTGTTCATAAGATAAAGTAAAACATAATTAAAACAAAACACATACTTAGATGTGTGATGTGACTTTTATCGCTATCTTGGACATTATAATAAGGATGAACGAAATTATACTTTTCAGAACGAACTTTTCAATCGTATTTACTAGTTTTGGCTTGTAAATACACATTCATCATTCTGTTGCATTGTCAAATTGACAAATATAATTTTCAAACTGATGCGACGTTTTCTAAAAAACAGGTTACAATAGCTTCAAATGCAGTATACTAATTGATTAAAAACAGTTCGCAACATTCACGTATTGGGATGATAAATAAATAGAAGTAAGAAGAATCATTTACATTTTATTGCGACAATAAACTACTGGTTTTGTCAAAATTCAGTTCTGGGAAGGTTCAAGAAAATGTTTTTAGCAATTACTGTAACTCGTTTTCGCTTACAATTTGGTCAAGATCCCCTTACCTCCTACTGCTTGAATACGTTTGAATACATATGACCTTGTTGTCGAATTGTAAAATTGTAACGTAGACAAGTTATAGTAAATGCTAAAAACATTTTTCTTGAATCTCCTCTGTCCATTGCAAATTATTAAATTAAGAATTATACAACATTGATTTTTTTATTCTTTTCAACAATGATTTTAAAAATGACTTCAATTTTTAGGTTCTAATAATTATTGTGACCGAGGTGAATTAGTACTTTTAACGTGTTTGTGCGTAGTTGAATTAGAACTGATGGAATTCGTAATTGCAAGTTTTAGGTTTAATAACGATTCGTATTATTGTTAATAAGTTTATTTCGCGACTGCTTTTACTACAATGCCTGACCAGAGGCTCGGTACATTTATATATTGACATTTAAATATTACACATGTGATCCCATTACTATATTTTATAATAATTTATGTGCTCTAGGTTTGAAAATGGGGTGCTAGAGCGCGAAGTTCTAATTAAACCGTAACATTCTTTTACGGATTATGTTATGAGACGAAATGCATCGGTCGAATGATTCCAGTAACCATTAACAAACAAATTAAACTTAATTAAATCTTTTCAATAAAGGAAACTTAGCAATATGTCATAATAATAATAAATGTCGTTTGGACCTGGATCCTAAATCTAATGTAGCATGACATGCATAAGAACTAAATTCGTAAATACAAAGCAATCTCAAAGTATGAGGTATCTAAACATAACGAATTAAATTTTGTTTTTATTCAGACGTAAACATACTACATGTATGTATTTATAGGTGGAATCTGAAATAAAATAACTTATAATCAGGGGTGCGCAAATTTTAATTTTATCATTATGCGAATTTCTTTGACATCCGATTGTAACTTTTACTAGTGCATAGCAGCATTTTTCAAGGACACTTTATTGTGATAATCAGTATTGCAATGTTATCGCTCGTAGGCTATATCTCTCTTAATAACATAGGTACATTGTTGAAATTTTTAGGAAATATACTTACGAAGTATTACACTAAGGCATTACTCATTTATAATTTAAAATATTTAACCCTATGATTACTAAACGTCTCTGAACATTTTGAATTTTGATGTACTTTAACAGTTAAAAATGCTATTAGAAGTTGAAAACAGGAAATCTAAATGCGATGAACCTTAATGTCGTATTTCAACTACATGCATGCGAAATAATTTCATTCAATTTTAATTATCAACCGCAATATTACCGAAGAGTTATACTACTGTAATAGCTAAAATGCACAGAGAAAGAATCGCCTTAAGGAATATTTTAAATCTGCAGTTTTTGAAAATTTGTCTAGAGAAATATCGTTGTATTTCAAGGTTTTTGTTCACAAAATTAAATATTGATTTTGGATGGAAATTTTAGGTATTGTGTAGACTATTGTTATTTGTAACCGGTTCCAATTGTTAAAATAGGTAGTTGGTTTCTCTTTTACAATCAGGAGATGATTCATCGTGTACTTTGAATACAACAATATCTGTATCTTTCTCATAACAATTCGACAACGTTATTGCATCTTTTTCTTATTTGAACAAGGATGAGATATGAGAAGCGCCGTTCTAGTAGTGGGGTCTATTTTTAGTTTTCTAACTGTGCATTTTCGAATTTACGTTGTAGTTCGCACGAGGTCGCTCGAAGTAGCGGAATTTTGCGATTGGTTGTGTACTTGCGATTTGTTGATTTCGTATTATATTATATATACTTTGCAATATATACTATTCCTGTTTTGGTAAGTAATTTTCTTTTTATTTAAATTGTAATTTAATTAAAATGAATACGCAGAAATGAACAATTCCAATTCCGGCACATCAAAGCCTTGGGTTTATATTTTTGCAAAGATTTCCAAAATAATACTTGCGTTAGGGAGAGGAGTGTCGTTTTATGCATAATTCTCCAGCTGACGAAGCTGCAGTTATTAAAGGTCTACCTTTAAGCGACGCCGTAGTACAAGAAGCATTCAGGACTGCTCAAGGACCTAATGTTTGCAATGATTTTAAAAAGGAAGTGCAAACAAGGTCGATACTGCAGATATTTGCATATTGCTTTGAAAAAAGAAATCGTTTTGTATGTCCAGTTTGCACAGATGAAATTTTGGCGGAAGATTTCAGCTGCTTTGAAAGTTGTAATCATGTTATTTGTGCGAGGTGTGCCAATTTATTAATCGACAAGAATTTTATTGATAGAGGTGAAACAGACACATATGATTTTTCAGCTGTTTGTCCTATCTGCAGATCTACATCAAATATCATAATATTAAATAAAGTAAGTTCATTTTGCGTATTCTGGTATTAACAATATTTTACAATATTTTTTGTTTACAGTAATGTCAAACGTTGGAATGTGTAGAGGATTTTTATTTGGGCGCTGTTACAGCAAAACGTGCAAATTTCAACACCACTTTTGAAATGCCATATAAAGAATTGCATTTCTGGTCGATGCAAGTTCTTTCATTTTTCTGAAGAAGAATGGTCTGATTTTTAAGACATAACAGACCATTTCATGAATCAGTCATGCAGGAGTTGTCGAGGATAGCATATATATATTTGAATGGATTGTCAACTGACAAAAGGGCTTGTTTTTGTGATGGAAAATTATTAGGAGGACATTGCAGTAATAACACCTGTAAAAGGTGTTCACAAAAGTTTCGAGTAAGTTATTTACCATTTTGTAAATAAGTATTATAGATATGTATGTTTTTAGAGTATCCTCAATGTAAGGTGCTACAGGGAACTTGCTGTGGATAGTACTTATCGGTTGTCCTGTAATCATGTTGTATGTGAACATTGTCTTTCTTCTTTACCATTAAAATTGAAGCGTTAGCTGTTCATGAATGTCCAAAGTGTAACAGTTACGGTTTATCGTTCAAATTATATTAATAAGGTAAGGCAATTTTGTTATAGTCTTCAATATCAACAACATTATTTTCGTAGACTTCAAGATGGCCATGACTCGACAACCTACAACCTTTGTTTTTTTGGTTCCGACCTCCTCTTATTTTTCGATTTGTTGTGTATTTGCGATTTGTTGTGTACTTGCGATTTGTTTATGTAATATATTATAATATAATTAATTTTATTATTTTTATTGTTTAATTGATTGTGTACCATACTCTGATCTTTGAGTAAAATAAATAGTGCAAATTATGTTTAATTGTAACAAATAAGGCTGATAGTGTATGCTACGTTTTGAGTCTAAAATATGATTGATGTTAAAAATCAATTAATCATACTTAATGAAAATAATAGAAGGTACGGTAGTGCTTTGCAATTAGGACCGCGGTTGCAATGAATTTAAGTATTTGAGCTTATTTGCAATAAAATTAAAGTGGCAACGTGTACAAATGTAAAATAGTTTATCCAACCTATGACAACATGATGTTGCATTTAATAACTTCAATATTTGGTGGAGCAATACGTAACTGAACGCAGCGT